>JARKIE010000494.1:0-56151 GCA_029378255.1 Mycena rosella
CCTTACCTTCTAAGGTTGTGTAAAGCACCTAGAACGATTTCGATTATCTCAAAGTCACCTTTAGCTATAAGCTACTGCACTTGCCTGTAAAACCCAAATTGCCACTGCCTAATACCTGGTAGGAACCCCGAATCTCGCACATTTGATAGTTGGATTTGTTGGTTGTTGTTGGTGTTGTTGGTTGTTCACTTAAGTGTTCAGCTTGCACACTTAATTTCACCAGTGGTTCTATAGTCAGCATTTCAGTGTCTGCTAAGGTTGCTGAAAATCGACAGGAGCTGCTCGTTCTACTTGAGCTTACATAGATGGTCGGACCTGGTTCAACAGAAGGTGCCCGTTTGAACCTTTCGCGGAGAAATTGCTGTTCTGGGTTTGGGTCCATGAAAGTGCGCCGCTGAGGTATTGAACCATGATGTAGTAGTTAAAGGACAAGTACTAATTGGGAACTTACATGGGTCTGGTGCACTTTCGTGCACCAGATTTCAAACTGCCAGAGAAAATCTGATTTAAATACGGAGCCCTCTGGGCAGTATTTACCACCCATTTCCGCACCTCGCACCGGCGTGTAAGCAGAATGATTCATCCACTAAAAAAAATGCATTCAACACACTGTTACTCGTGTTGTGATTGGCTGCCGAAACACACTTCGATTATGTGCCAAGTCCAGCAGGAGGCGTTAGAGGTCGTAGGTGCCTCCGGCAGAAGGTGCTGGAGGTTGTAGGCACCTCCGACATGAATGGCGTCGGAGGTTTTCAGAGGCGTCGAAGGTGCCCTCACAATGCCATGATCCAAATGTTTGCTTGACATCACCTCACACCGTCAGTGCATCCTCATGCATCCAGCTCATCTGGTGAGTTCTTCTCCTATATTTCAGTTCTACTGCTGAGAAGTCTTCTCAAGCTTCATCTCAACGTGTATTGAGGGTGGGAGTCATATTTAGGCCTCAGAAGATGTGTCCCATTTTTTTCTGTATGTGCGGGAGGCCTACAGCACACCTCCGGCACCTTCTAGGAAGGTTTACACATCCTATGTCTGCAACAGCCCTTTCAGCTCATGGATTAATAGTGTGTTTGGAGGACCCAGAGTTGTGGGATGGAGTGCTAGACTAAAGTATTTGGCGACAGAGGTGATGAAGGTGCCTGACAGGGGTGATGCAGGTTTAAAGTCAATGAAGTAGGTGACTTATTTCAGATCCTACAGCTTCACAATAGATACATTGGAGGATAAAGAGTGTAAAATACCCTGATTCAAGATATTTGCAACCAGAATGGCAGAACGATGGAGGCCTCCACCACCTCCGACACCTCCAACACCTCCAATGAGACACATTCAAGGTGTTCAAAGCTAGAAAGGGGAAATCAAAACTCTGATAACATAAACAGTATAGTGGAGTGTCTCTTTTATTCGTTCCTCGTAGGGACCCAAATTGGGACCCCACATTCAACAGGTCGGAGCAGTTCAATCAACCCAGAAACCGCTATGGATAATCAATTAGGCCTGGATTTCGATGATTTCGGTGTTCCTTGTGGCCAGGACTGATCTGGAATTTTTTAACAGGTGAGTATTGAATTTGCACATATCTGATGGCATGGTAATTCACCCATAGAGGCATGAAATCAGCATATAATGACCTGAGACAGTAGAGAACAAGGTAAATATATATCCTACAAAATAATTAAGCAATGGAGCCCTGGTAAACCACGGTGGAGGCCCTGATGGAGGCCCACCACCGATGCCTCCAGCGGTGAGGACGGTGGGAAGATACTGGGAGATGCCGGGAATTCACAGGCCCCTAAAAGGAACAAATGACATAATAGAAGCCCCACACCTCCGGGACCTACGCACCTCCGATGGCCTTTTAGGGGTTTTTTACTAGCATGAAATAACCCCCCAACAGGCTTTTACGTAATGAAGCCGGAGCTCGCTTAGGTGGCCACGTCGAGGCCACACCAGCGAGTTTATGACCGAGATGAGGCCAAGGATGAGGCAGTAAAACATGTTACGGATTATGAAGAGGGATTTCTGCGCCTGGCCGCGCTCTGACATATGCAAGAGTTGGGCGTTGGGCGTTGGGCAAGGCGTGCGAGTGCCGAGAAGCCGAGACATCACACGCCTAGACCACATCGGCTGTCTGCGGTCGCGCTTCTTTCTCACTCTCAGCTCATTTTCTCTTATACATATCCCACTTACGCTCGCTCGTCGCCCGTCTCTCGCTGGACCCTCTCTCGCTGGACCCCCTCTCGCTGCACGCGCTCGTGCACGCTCAAGCCCCGCCCGCCCGGCATCCCACGGAACTGAAGGAGATCCGTGCTAATCGCTTCCCAAACCACTGCCATAGGGCTCCAACCGTTTTCGTGTATAAATGGTTTTACACGGTTATAACCGTTTTCATTTTCGTTTTATTTGAGGCCAGGGCTACACGATAAACAAACCATTTTGAATGGTTTAAACGGTTTTATTTCTGAGCCGGCCCGAAGCAGGTAACTCGGCACTACAAGCTCGCTGCACGAACTCGTTTCTGGAAAATGTGTGTAGGGCACACATTGAGAGGTTGATATGACCTTGCTTGGGGAGCTCGAACGCTTTTGGGATGCATTTAGAACTTGCTGTGGCAACCCAAACACATCATTGCTGTGGTGGAAGGTAAGACCGTTGTGAAAATTCAACTACTGACATTTATTTCCAGGAGCACGAACACAATTTTCCATTGCTTCGAAGATGGCACATGATTTTCTCGCGATCCCTGGCACCGGAGTCTCCATCGAGCACTTGTTCTCAAAATAACGCCACTTGTACCAGGATGTTCGTGGATCCTTCAAAGCCAAGACCATAATAGAGGCAATGCTCACCAAAATGTGGATCAAGGTTGAGTTCCTGAAATGCACATCGTTGGACTGTGGCAGGGGGTAGTAGTTGGCTGGTTCGATTGGTATTTGTAGCTGGACCAAAAATACTGTTTACAAATAGTTTTAAACGGTTTTTAAACATTTATTAACTGTAATTTGACCGGATCACTACACGAAAACTAAATGATTGGAGCCCTACACTGCCAGCATGCGCCCACCCTGGTCTCCGTCAACCTGCAACTCGTCCAGCTCATTGTGGCCCGCAACAACCTCCTCTCCGTCGTGCGTGGGGCTACGGTGCTCAGAATGGCGCCGCTCCTCGCCCTTCCAGGACACAAGCCTAACGTGCGCGGCTGCTCTTCGCGTCTTTACCTATGCTAATCACTTCCTGTCCATCTGCGCAGGGAGCGCAACTTGACTCGCGCAGCGCTGCGTGTCCTCCAAGGTGCGTGCATCCGTACGATCTACCCCCCTTGCGCGATTGCCTCGATTACCCCACCGCCTCAGCATCGCTCGGAGCGTCCTGCTCTCGTACCTCGCATGCGCCGCCGCCACGCGATCTGCACGGGTACGGGCGGTACGACCGCACCGGACCGCCTTTCGCTCGCCTGCACGAGTCCGAATTCGGCGCGTTTTTCGTGTCGCACGCTGTAACGTAGGTATGTAAATACCAGTGGCGCGAATATTAATTCCATTGTGGTGCAATGCCTGACTTCGAGAACTGGAATCACGCGCGGACGGAATAGCTGAGGGTAAGCAAGTCAATACGAGAACGAAGGCGTGCGTACTTTAAGCAAAGCATCTGGGCCGAATCACATCTCAGCTTCACGCAAGAACTTCACACTCGCACACCTACAAAATAGAGCGCGGGGTGAGTCCACCGACTCGGGGAGTCGACGCGCCGGAACTCACAGCTGCGCAGAATACGCATTTGTCTATTGGGGTCGAGATTCCCGGGCTGCGATGCTCGTTGCTTGCGGCGCTGACGACGCTGACGACCTGCGCTGTGTAAGGGATGAGACGTCGTTGACACAGCTGGTGGGGCTCACCGCGCCGGCGCCGAGCGCCGAGATGCAAGGACTTGGCCGAATATGGGGTACTCGCGCATACGAACTATGGAGGGAGTCAGAGTAGTAAAGTGCACTTGATTTAATGTGGGAAGTGCACTGGTTCAAATTTCAAACACAGGCAGGTGAAGTATCCTGACGGGTCCGTTGGAAGCACAAGTTCACGAGATCAGATCTACGGATAGTCAGTACCTCAGACAAGCGTAAATCGGAGCGACTCACAGAGCGGCATTTCTTGAGATACGAGTCATTGAATTAGGACGACCCTGAAATTCAGGTCAGCGCGGTTGTAAAGAGACAGTTGAACCGCGACTTACCGAGGCTGAGCTATATCTGCAGCAGATGTAAAGATGTTGAAATAGTCAGAGACGGTGTCCCGATACCTAGACATCGGTAAGTGGTTGTGCACAGCTGACGCAGCTGGTGAGGCTCACCGTGGTCGTTGCCGGGGTGCCGAGCGTCGCCCGAGATGCCCGAGAGGTAAGACTTCGGCCGAGTTGAGCGTATCAGAGGGTTGGGCAGGCACCCCAAAGTAGTAATGGTCGTAGCGAGTGGTCATAGCTGAAGTTGGTGAAATCTTATTATCTGATGTACGCCTCGAGTCGTCAAGACACTCGTGGGCCGTTGCATTCACATTCTCCAAAGTCGAGGTGTGTCTGTCGATACAAGGCCCACGCTCAGGCTCTCCCCGCATCTGACCTCCATGGCGAACCCCATGCCTCCCCCCACCGTCGCGCCACCGTTCTTGGCGGCCACCGCGCACTTAAAACTTTGCCGCTCCGCACGCTTGGGGCAAGAAGACGGTGATGAGCGCGCTGCTGGCACCGGGCGGTCGTTCACCAACACGCACGTGGCGCTGACAAGATTCTCGCCCTCAAGTCAACGCTTGGAGCTCAAACTTTCCCTGCCACCGAAATCTACCAGCCAAGGAGGAGTCTAGCAAGCAAGGGGGCGGATTTACGCGGCCTGTCAAGCTCTTCAGCGACGTTCCTGGAGTCTAATCCCTCAAATCAAGCCCGCAAGCCCTCAGAATTTAAAGAACAACCGAGCAACACTCAGAGCAGATCATTGGCTATGTTGCGCTGTTCATCCTTTAAGCCTAAAGACCCTATTCAATAACACAGAGGAAGCCCTCGACGCAAGCTTCAAGACCAGTTTCTCGGCCAAGCTTCCTCTCAAGTCCTCGTGGTACGCGAAGCCCATTAAAGCTCAGTTCCGACCCCTGCATAGGCATTGACGTCCGCACCGTCCTCGACGAGGATACGGACCAACTGGGGGCCCACGATATCTTTCATCTGGATTGGGCAACGAGCACGACCACATCATGACTCTGATCACCGGTTATTAGTGCAACGATTCTTCGTGACCCCTTGAATCGCCGACCGCGCTCTCGCAACTCCACTCCTCATGCGGACATAACGAGGTAAGAAACCCATAATACCTGTACTGTCGTTTCAGGTCCTTGTTTCATGTTATTTAACGCTCCTGTATTATAACCGGAGGCCGCAACCCGGCAACTAGGGTGATGGTTATACTAGCCGAGGAACGTGTTATATACCTATACCGTTGAATATATTTTCATCCGATCCATCGAATGGGAAAGTTGTGTAACAGATGCGCCCCCGGATAGATATCAGCTGAGGGTTCAGCTGGCTACAAGGTCAACCTGGGTCCAGCCTGGAGCTATGGAGAATTCAGCTGGCCGACACCTGGGAGCATGCTGTGACCAGCCTCTCTCAACAGAATCGCGTCCAGCTGGTGACCACGTGTGGGACCGTTGGCGGTGTACATCGATCTCTCTTCCGTCCTTTAGTCAGGTGTGGAGCGGCGGACGAGAACCCTCCTGAAACCTGACTAGCTATTGCTTTCCGGAGGATAGTCTCAAATACTGTCAACTGGTGCTCGCTGGAGTTCTCAATTATATTATATTGTGAGTTCCGGCCTTCAAAATGCCGCTCGTCCCACAGATTTACACCGGAACTTGCTGGCGTGAACGAATTCTATGTCTTACTGCAAATCCACTGTCTAATAAGTGACTGTGAGCCGCTCTTCCCGGTCCTACCCTCATTCTTCCTGGCTCGCACCTGTTCGGCCTTCTACTATACTGAACAGGGTGACGAACTATGACGGGCCCCATGTGGGGATTCTCACCCGTGCGTATCGTCTCCGATCTTGTTAAACTCCACGTAACCGTTGAATCACAGGCGATTCATAGTCGACGGTTCGGGCGATCCGGATAGTGAGCATCATTCTCGATCTCAGTTCCGCGACTCGATTTGATTGAAGCCCTGCATAGAGCACGGCGGCGGCGGCGGCGCGGAGCCCAGTACTCAGGCGTCCCATCACCAGATGGCGCGAGCCAATATAGATGCGAGAATGCTAATACACGGAAGATAAAGTGGGGCTCCAAAGAACCCAGCAGAACATATTGTAATTAATCAAAGCAGCCCACCGGGCGGCGCTTATGAAACCTAGGAAGATCCGAAGTGAGACGCGGTAATTAAAATGAAAGACGCCGCCAGACATACATAGTGTAAAAGTTCAAGGGGGAAGCAAAGGGAAGATGCGTCGCTGCCAGGACTGTGGTATCTTTGGGTGGGGGAGCTTCCGCGCGAGTATGAAACGGCGGGATTCCACAATGCGCTTTCATATTGGGGGTATCGTGTGGCGGCTAGGAAGGAAAGTTCGTATTCATTTGCTGGATGGTTCGATGTCGTGGCGAGCGAACGTTTTGAGGGGCCAGAGGGCGGATGTAGAGGCAAGGACTCGGGGGTAAGGCAAACAGGATAGCTGAACTTGTACGTGGCGGAGAACACAATTGATGAGTTGTCCTCTCGAAGGACCTCCTGAAAAATGGTGAAGCGTGTAGGATCTGATATGTAGCACTGAGTACCTATCATGGAGTTACTAACAGAACCGACGCACCAGGGCTATCCAAAATTGTCTGCCAATAGTTCGGAACAAGTTGAGTGCTGTAGAGGAACTCCGAGAATTCGGGCGCTTTGTCGAGCGAAAGGGTAAGCGGTACGGTCTCGGCATGCAAGATGAAATCCTCGGAGTACACAGTGAAGCGCGAGTGCGCGAAGAGGGGAGACCGGGAGGTAAAGGACACGGCAGGATTTATTGATGCAAGGGAGCGAGGGTGATCTGATGCACGGACAACATCATCGTTATCCGACCAGGGCGATGAATTCGTGGGGCACCGGAACGCATCGGCAGCGCGTTTTGGGAGGATGTCGATGTACATGACCGTATGTGGTATCGACGTGCTGGGGAACAAGCTGTCTCCGAGGATGGGCGAGACGGGCGAGTTGAGAGCACTATCACTCGAGGTCGTGGACTCGGGATATGCGGGCACGCGAAAGGGAGATAGTAGATGCAGCACTAGATATGATGGGCAAAGATGAGTGCGATCTCCACGGGTACCAACCAGACAACATACGCTGCTGGCCTCCGCAAGACCCCCGTAGTTGCTGAAGGCGACTCCCGACCTGTTTGGCGCTCCGTCGCCTTCTAGTCTTTTCGAAAATATAATCCGAGATGAACCGATTTCGGCGCGGAAAGCGGCCGAGCATCCGCGTCTCCCTGGAGTCGCCCGGATTGTACTTCTCGAGGCCTGCAAACAAATCTCGTCAGCTTGGCGAGCCAGATACTACTCGGCTGAACTGGCCTTCCAGCAGGGCGGCCTCGAGTTCCAGCGGCCAGATGGTCTCCCCGCCATGTAAGGTCTTCCACGTCTTGCGTACTTTCAGCACGGAGTGCAGGACCTCTTTGGTGGTCTGACTCGTGGCCAAGGATAGTTCGTTCGACGACAGGGATGGGAGATCAGAAGATGGGGTGGGTGGTGTGGAGGACCCTGCAGAAGATGTCTCCCCCATGCTGTCGCGTAGATCCCAATACATTAGTTGAGGGCGAAAAAGATAAGCATGGACGCGCCTACCATACAGCGGCTTTATAGAGCGAACCAGCGCAATCACTAGGGGCGGGTTTACAAGATCCCCGTGCGGAGAGGGTTCAATTCAGATCGGCGATCCGGTTAGCTTGGGAGCCGTAAGCACAAGCGCCAGCGGATCCTGCGCTTAGCAAGGCAATCGACTGTCAACTGAGCACAAGGAGCGTCGGTGGTATGGTGGAACAAGCTTTGGATCCTGATGAACGTGGCTATGGTGCACCGCGAAGCTCAGCAGAAGCTGGACCTAAAATTACATACTCGACCTAGGCATGCGGTAAAGGTGTCATTAAATTTTCGCGAAGCCCAAATTAATGTTACTAAATTTGGTTTTCCAGCGGTGGGTTTTTTGTAATATGTCATGTCATTGGCCGCATTGGCAGGTCGAGACTTGGCGGAGAAACGGCGAACAGCCACAACCGCAAGTGAACCTACGCCGGTTGCCAAATGGGCATTTGGCGCACCATTGATCCGCTACCACACCAGTGCCGGCAATGGTTCGCCTGAACCGCATGACGTATAGCTTTTCGGACACAGCTGTAATTAAGGCAGAGTCCGCAGGAAGTTGCAAGAAATGAACTTGAGAACTTGAACTTTGAATTTGGGTGTCGTGCGACTCGCGTGAGACCTGGTGAGATTCCGAAGGCAGGTCGATACACTGCGTTCAGCCGGGTCCTAAACCAGGTTCGTGCTTAGGTACCCACGCCGATCCAGTCCGGCCTAGACCGGGCACGTCTGTTTACGTGGGCCTACATCATATAGGCTAGATATCAAACCCAAATCAAAACAGTTTGAAAACACACTGGGACACCCAAGACACACCGCTATCCTCTGGATGTTGTAAATTTGTGGTGTGAATGGGTAGAATAATCCACAGGTTGCTGTGGAAACAACAACCGAATGTGCTTTCAATTTAATTTGCACTGTTCGTTATGCGCCGCGGTGCCGCGTGAAGCGGCGCCAAGCTAGCCGAGAGCTAAATTTTGATGGCTCCCAGAGCATGTGCAGGGTTGAGTCGATCGGCGGTCGCCGGCAGACGTGAATAACTGAAGGGCACTCCAAAAAACTGAGGCTCAAGAAGTGGGCACCAAGGCAGATATCTGATAAGTAACCAGACTGAGCTAGACAGAGCGACCTCTGAACATATCCTACACGCTAAGCAACGGCATAGCTACGCGGTGCCTAGACGGCATAGACCGGCATGATCTGGATACGCAGCCGAACATAGCCCGACCTGGATCGGGCCACACCCGGCTAGATCAATTTAGGCCCGGCCTGAACGCAGTAATAGGCAGCCGAGGCCATGCCGTTCCCTACCGCCACTTCCCTCGGAGGAATTTTTCGACCGTCGAAGGATCGGCAGCTTTCATAAGCAAGGCACGATCAGACTTGAAGCCAGACAACGAACGATATGGAGACATTAGGCAAAACATTATTTGACATTGAAATAACGGTTCAACTTCATCGAAGGGTCCCACTTGCAGGATTTTCCGAAAATACCACGAGCGCCCAAGGCCAACGCCAAATCTGTTCATTTCCTGCGGTTGACGTGAACACGAGGACAACGCACGAATACTGCGAGGAGCGCGGAGACAGAGAGCCGTTATTTTTGGGACGATATTGAGCAGGGCTGAGAAGGAAAACGCTGGCACCGAGTCAGACAGTCTTGCACCTGCAGCGCCGTCCGGAGAGAAGAATTCTGCAAAGACCCAATCTCATTGGGAAAGTTAGCCCTGCCACAAAGTTTGTGGCACGAACGAACTCAGTGTAAATAAACACACCAACGAGCAAGGAAGATCTGAGAGCAACAGACTGCATGGTCCAGGAAGATTTAAAATTTGTTCGCTTCCACGCTGCCAGAACACAAAAGATGCTACGTGAATTGTTATAACGCAGGTGCACCTCAAATAATACCGGGACTGGCCTCAAAGGTTCTGGAATGTCGAGGTCCCATCAGGCCTCCCCGTCAAATAATCTGCCAGCGTCATCAACTGTACAGCTCTTCTCAATGAACTGACCAGAGGAAGTTACCATTGATTTCTCTCCCCTTATCGCGACTCACCAATTAGATGACCTAAGTGGCGTGGAACGCTATCACCTAAAAGTGGCGTGGAACGCTATCAAGTATGGAAGATCGTGCCAAATGTGGAGTCATCTCCGATGCAAAGGACCGTCAGCAGCGGTTCGGCCAATAGCACGTGGCCTTTTTTTTTGGCGCCAAATTGGGATCTCTGCGCCTAATCCTTCGCATCACGATGAGCGCTGGAAGTCATAGCTATTCGATCGAGGGACAGTTTCAGAACGTGTTCCAAGGAAAACGGAACCTTAAAGCGGTGTGTCCAGCCAGCGCCACTGAGCGTCTGAGTCGGGTCCTGTTCTTCCCGACAATCCCGATAATTGGAGACACAATCAAGACACAATGCATTCTTCCATGGATTTAGCAGGATCATGATCATCCGGAGGTAGAGTTGACACGCTTCTGCGGCTCCGAGAACGTTGAAGAGGACGAGAAAGTGTGCCAAATGAGACTACCAATACTGCTGGCAAGCTTGTAATGTCTGGGGCATCAATCAACTGCTTGTGGGGGAGGGGGCACTATATCAGACAGTGCGAGTATGGACCAAACGGCGGAGGGGTCAACCAGCGGTCCGACGAAAAGGCCGCGACTTAGTGGGAAAAAAATCAAAGATGTGTCAGTCGTGATCTCGCGATCACCCGCGTCCCGCGGACTAAAATGGAGCTGAAGAGAATCGGCTTGATAAATTCGATTCACGGGCGCTCGCATCGCGGACTTGCGCGGTGGGGCCTGATTATTTTCTTTTGGCTGCGCATCTGTCATCCCAGCTCTCACCGCAATTATTTCTCCAACATGCCGTTTGAACGTCAGGACGGCCCCCGCCCACTAGCCCATTCGTGTTTATTGAGGTCCTCGGCGTTGCAATTTTTTATACTTCCAGCCCACGCTGTCCCGGGGAAGCTCCTCGGCATGTAAGAAATTCAAACGCTGGCCAGAACCTTCCGACGGCCCCTGCTGATACATTAGTCGACGAATCAATTGAATACTTACACATGCTTACACACACATCGTTCGTCCTGGGTTAAACCTTGTTCCGAGTCGAGCCCATAAATTCAGGAGCCAGACATGAATCGCGCGTCGGGCAGTCGCAGTGACGTAGAACTTTTACAACGATAAATTATACAGCTGCGGTACGATATGCGGGCGTAAAAATCGAGATGTCCAAGCATGTCGCTCGTCCGGAAGCCGCCCAGAAAAATCGGGCGAGAGGCGTTCAGAGCACGTATGTCATCCAACGAGCGGGACGAATCCACCGGGGATCTCGGCCCTCCCTGAGAAGGGCACCACGGGGAAGAATGCGTCAGCGGGCACGCTTCGGCTGTGTGTAGCGCTAGATGGAGGCGCTGCGAAGAAACTGTACACCGCTGCCGCAGCACACTTGCCCTTGGACTCCCACGGAATGCGGTCGTGCTGATTTAGGTACGGAGTGGCTGCTGGGGGCGGAGAGACGACACGGAGTGTAAGTGTAAGCGTTGCGGCACCGCCGGCCTATCGCCTCGGCAGCGGAGCACGGAGTCTTGATGCAGCAGGAACGACTACGGGCGTCGGATCGCGATTACTTGCGGGTGCATCTGCGGCGGATTATCGAACTGGAGCGGGAGATGGGGGCATCGGCTCAGTGACTCCGAGTCGCTGGATGCGGCTTAGTAGAGATAGCGAGATAGCTAGTGAGGTCGCATCCGAATTTGGCGTATCGTGATGGTCCGCTGCTGGGTTCTGTGGCATACCACCGGCAGGCAGGGATGCAGCAGAGAAAGCATGGGCCTTTCCACCAGCCCCTCGCGATCCAGGGCCATTGGCCTTACGACGAGGTGGCGTTGGAATCGCATTCGGAAATACAAACCCGGTGGCGATCGGGAAACGGTCATCCTCTAATGGTGGTAGACGACCGAACCCGGGCGAGCGCGAGCGCAGGGCAACGGGATGTAGGTGTACAGCGTCGTCGCAGTGCTAGGGAAATTTCAGCTGGGAAGCTCGGTTACGAATATAGGGCAGAGACGCATACCTCTTCGGGATTGTCGCATGTACTCGTGATGGAAAAAGGATGACTTGTGGGCAAAGCTGTATGGAACGCTAAGTAATGATTTATTCAGGCCAGCTTCATATCAGGGCCCGAGAAAGACGCAAGATGGCAGAATGGGTTGGGGGTCATTGTCGGCGTGGTTTTGGGACACAAAGTGGCTTTGGGAGACATGCGGGCCTAGGAGGAAGACGTCAGAACGGAGATAAGATGGGCCAGGAAAAGAATGTATGATGATGCGAATTGTTGACGATGGGTTTCCACTGGCTGCATTGGAGACGCGTAGGTCGGAGCACTGGAAAAATGGTCAGAATGAGTGATACAGTGCTGAGCACAGAAAGACGTACGATTGAACGAAGTACTGGCGGTATTTGGGGGAGACGTATCCGAGGCTTCGTAAGCGGGAGGGCTGCAGAAACCGTGTAGGTCAGCACGGGTAGCTGACAGACTAACAATCGGTTACGCACGGATGTCTGAATGGCGGAGAGCGGCTGGGGTTCGGGGCCGGCGCAGAGTCGTACGAAGCAGCAGATGGGCTGAAGGACGCAAATTAAAATGCTTCTCTTTTCAATTAAAAAAAAACGCAGCTGGGAGCGAGGGACCGCACCGCGGCGATGAATCCCTCCCCAGAGGCAGCAGTATCCTATTCCGATTCAGACCCAGTGTGATATCCAACGCCATCGTCCATGGGATCTATTGATTCTTCTTGAAAGAGATAATCGATGTCGGTCTGGGTCGCCCATCCAACGGTAATCCTCGTCTGAACGACAAAGACGTGGTTCGCGCTGACAGTGGCGACCGAGGGTGAGAAGGAAGAGGGCAAAGCACCTCGTAGCGGCGAGGCCGCGGAGCATTGTTAGGAGAGCGGAAGCAGCATATTCAAGGCCACGCAGACGCAGCGGTGGGAGATCGCTCAGGCCCGGGCGGCCGAGAGATAGAGTAGTCATGGTGTGAGGTGACGAGGGGGATGGACGAGGTGCGTACCTTATAAAGAATATACGCCTTTGTTCTTTCGCCACGGCAACGAGGGCAAAGCGGGGAGGGACAAAGCAACGAATAACCGTGATGCGCAGGTCCAAGCAAGGGGGTGCCGTTCCGTGAATGCGCGGTCCGATAGCCGGTTCCCCGGCGGGGCCAATTTTTTTTTCTGGGAACCTTTTTTGCGCGGAGTGGAAACCACTCCGGGGGATGCTTGTGAGCTACTATATTGCTCCAAACACTCTAAACCGACACTGGACGCAATCCGAGCCCAGCCCGTGAAGATTTCCGCATTGGACGAGAGCTTATGCGCTTAAATTTTATTAACTTAAATCTTCGTAAGTTTCAAATCACATGCACGTCCGAGTTCAATGCGCATCAAGTCCAAGTGGCGCCAGACTTCTCTACTTGCGGCATTCATGAGCTCCCCCACGAACAACAAAACGACACCTCCTGGACAGCTGTCGACTGGGGCTAGACGACCGAAGCGCCGCCGGGTTGGCGCTCGGTAATAGATAATATCTTATCTTGGTCAATCGATTCTATAAAAGCCCCGGAGAAATTTCTGCATTTTCCTGTTATGAGTGGCTTATTGTAACCCAATTTCATGGCTATTTCCATTGCAGCATATTGTCGAACTGGTATTTTGGGTCACGGGTCACACCCCCTGTCGAATTGATCGAAAAGTACAGTAGCCCCGGTCTTAACTTGACATCGCTCCCCTCTCACCCTTTTCTCCTCCCTGCTATACGGTGACATACCCCGCAGTACCCACCGACAGCGGCGTCTGCCCTCCATCCGCTCAAGTCCCCTCCTTGCAAATGCCACGAGTATGCCAGTGCTAATTGTTTGGCGTGCTGAAAGTGGTGCATTTGATTGAATGCTTGAAATTTAGTAGCCCAATTCACTGGACCGCACATCCTCGCCGGAAATTTCGGAAGATTGCCTGTAGTAACCTTCTGCAGCACCGCGCACGCATCGGTGCAAACACTCTTCTTCTGACCTATCTAACGGCAATCTTGCCGTTGGCGATAGCTGCCTGGGAATTATCACGCCCGATCTTTCCACAGTCATTCTCTCCGCCGCGGGGTCCCTCATCGGGATATTCTTGCAGGCTGCTGCTGTGTTCATACACTTCGACCCAACTATGCACATGAATTATGGGTGTACCTGGGAAAAAGAAGCAAGTCTCTGGGAAACAACACACACTTGGAACAGATCATCGTCAGGGAGTTCCACGTCTGTGATGCTCATCGATGCTCCAACTACGCTAGTTGGATCGTTCCGCTCAATGTACTCCTCGTTGTTCTCCGTACTCTTAACGAGGTGCTCGGTTAGTCTGTAGTTTACCGCGTGCCTGCCAATGTAGGGAGCTCGACCTTATTACATACTTTGAATTTCCGACGAAGCTTCCTCCTGCCTGGAGGCAATATAGGCCATATATCAAGAATCCAAATCCCTTATAGAATGTCAAACCAAAGTAATCTGTGTCCTCAGAATTGTGTTTACAGAGGTCGTTGAGGTGCAAGTTGTTACCGACCGGTTGACATCAAAATTTGGCCTCACGGCTTTCACATCACTTGGGAAAAGGTGAGTGTGAAAGTTGCTGGTTCCTGTGGATGGCTCAATAATCCCAAAAAAAAAATTGACGGCGCCTAGCTCTTCGCACCACCTCCCACGCCGTGCATGACGCCATGACTACTAGTAACGCTCTCTGGTGTGATCTCGGCACCCGTTCCTCCTCGATCGCAGCCATTCAAGAATCAAAGGCCTCTCTGCTATACCCGCACTCGCGCGGCTGCCGACAGTACTACTATCAGAGGTCAGGTACTCGGCCACCCTAGGTACATACTCGGCCAGTTTGTAAAGTGTGGATGAAAAATTTCAGAATGTTAACAGTTTGGGCTTGGGGCAGGAAGTACGACCTCTGACGCTGGTCCATACCAAATTTGGAGCCAGACCGATGAGTTGATCGAAGGCTGCGGCGCGTTTGATCCCGGGCCGAAGGGTGAGAACATCATTTTGATAACACCGAGTGGCTATAGCGCCCATTTCCCCACCAATTCTCCTTCAATCCATGACTTTTGGGGGTCGTTCGCTTCATCTCATTCCAGGCAACCATACAACTGAAAACTTTCCTGGAAAAGGAGCGATCTGTCTCACCAGGGCTCCCCACAACATTTGAGGTTCAATATAACGTGGTCAATCTCGCCACTCGCACCCCGAACAGCATGCACATCCTGCGGGTCTGGAATTTGGCATGGACGAAGTGGATTGATGATGCTGAAGCTCGAGCAGTGCGTAAATATTATCTGTCTTTCATTCCTCTGTTAGTGCCATTCAACACTCCAAACCCGCCAATTTTTGTCGTCTGCTAATCGAGATATTTTGGAAGCTTGCTCGTACCAAGGTGATCACATTTGGGTCCAGATGTCTCTTCAGACTTCAAATGAAGCCACCCCTATTTTATCTTGGCCTGCCGTGCCCTCTGTCTCCCACGTACCGCACTGTTTGTTCAGGCATGATGCCGCCTATGTGAGTGATGTTCAGAAGCGAATGTTCATTTTGCCCGCATAGCTCGGAAGTCTAATAGACTTATATCCAGTAGTCCCCCTACATGTCCTCTTCCAACCCAGATACACCGCGGCCTCCAATACAGCTGAAATGTAGTGTTTAACCGGGTGGCCGACTACCTGGTTTTGGCCTGTTTTGGCATGCCGCCAGGAAAGAATTCAGGCAAGCATCCAGACTGCATGTAAATTCAGTAAAAGTTGTTTTACCGATTGCTAGGATGCATGCCTTCATTCTGAACCCCAGCAGCATGATCTGAGGGGTAAATATTGTTAGACTAAGGCAAAAAGGCTTACGTGGCCGAGTAGGTGTCGACTGATAGTAGTGCGTCTGCCTTCCAGTCGCTGAAGAACCTCCGACAGGGCCACCGTGGCACAGACGCCGCGCAATAACGCAGGTCAACTCCGTGCAACGACCGCAGAAACGCGTGTTTGTTCGGTCTTTGCATCTTTTGACCTGCGACATCCGATTGCGGACGCCGCAGTCCTGCGAGGCGCGCTCTACAGCAGTCTCCGCCCAAACCTACGCGATCTCTCCCGCGCCACTATTGTACCACCCGGTGGAGGGGGATTTTGGGGTGCGGCGTGCGGCGAGCAGCTCCTCCAACTCGCAGCGGGAGCGGAGAGCGTTGCGGACACCTTCCTCTGCGACAGTACGCATCCGCGTCCGTGTCCGTACGCGCTCGCGCCCCGGCACCGTCGCCCATCCTGCCTCCATAAGCCCAGCGCGGGATCGGGGAGGGACGCGGACGAGCACCGTCGGACGCATGTGCTCGCACCCCGCGCTCACGTCGGGGCTCGTGTGCGCCGGGAGACGCAGTTCCGAGTCTGCGAGGCGAGACGCCGCGTATTCCTACCCGGGACACCCGCCGCGCACGCCTCCTCCTCTGACATGCGCCCTCCTTCGCCCGCACCTGGATCTGGATTCTGGTGCCGTGTACGCGCGCCCGTCCGATGGCGACTGCGTGCATTCGTCTGCCGCTCCGAGCGGGGACGCGCGCGTGTACGGGGTGAGGAGCGCGGGGCGAGGTGCACATCAGTAAAACTGCAGAAACATCTTTGACGTCTTTGGCGTCTTTGACAAGACGCGAAAGATGTCAAAGATGGATTTTCCGCCAAGACATCACGTCTTGGCAACGCAGATTCAAAATTCTTTGAAAGATGCGTGATCTTGCCAAAGACTCCAGAGACGGCAGGTTTCTTTCAAAAGTATCCCGGGTTCTTGCTTGAAGCTGACTCAAAGATGATGCTCAAGATCACGATAGTGGTAGAAGACAGGCAATATATCGATTAAAAATACGAAATATATCTACTTGGGGTGAATCGTACTGGGCTCTCGCCTCGCGGCGCGGCGGCAGTCGGATACAGACATAATCAAGCTGAAAGGACATCAGTGCTTCAGCTCTTGGCGTTGTTTGCGAAACAAAATGGGAACGCACCACGATATGCCCTCGGTTGCAGGAGCCCGGACGTCGGCGAGTTGTACAAGGTCTCGGAGGTTGCTCGGAGCGTACACAAGATAGGGTCTGCGTGTAGCCCTCAAACATGCGTGGGGCGGATGCCGATTTTGGCTGAGAGGCGGAGACGAGCACACACCTCAAAGGAGTTGCACTGTATGTTGGATGTTAGCGGAGGGCAGAGGTGTACGGCAAGGTGACGCACCGCGTGGAGGCCACAAGTAACCCAATACTACGGACATTACGAACACCATGGCTCGCTCAGGACTACAGCTCCTGTAGTAGGCTTGAGGCGAACTTGCAGTGACTTGAAGGGGCGAGCTTGCGGCGACTTGAAGAGGCAAGCTTGTAACGCAGATTGGTGCATGTCGGGGCACATTGAGGAAGCTTGAGTGTCATTCAGAGGATCTTGTCTTGTTTTGAGTGATATTGAGGAGCTGGAGGAATGGGCGGCACTTGAGGAATGCGATGCTTGAGGTGGAGAGCAGAAGCTAGACTGGAGCCTTCAATGAAACCAGACTGGAGGCGATTGCAGTACAGCCGAGAGGGCAGGGACAGCGACGGTGGGGACGGGAGGCTGCGGGAAGAACTGAAGGGAGAAAAGAGCTGGCGACACGTCAACAACATCATGCGATCATACGATCATGATGCGCACGGACCTGATTTTAGAGTTTGAAACGACTTGGCGAAATTTCATCAGACGACCCGCAGTCGCTTGCGACCTTCCCCCTTCGCCCGAGTATTTTCCGAGGAAAGTTTATGGCAAACTGTAAAACCAGGAACACTTCTCCTCCAACATCGGACTCTGATAACGTACCAATTTCCCGCAACTAATTTAGAATTAACTCGAGTCCACTTTTTTGGAGAAATCATCATTGCGCGAGTCGCTCGGGTCAGTGTACTATGAATGCACACTGTGTAATTATCATCTGTAAATCCATATATATTCAAGTTTTAAGCAACATGCCGACATGAACAGGCACTCAAGTCAAAGACACAAGATGTGAGTCCAAAGGTTCAAGACAACGAAAGACACTGTTGAAAAGACGTAAGATGAGCCAGCCAAGACAAAGATGCACTAAGACAACCTGGAAAGATGTAATGTCACAGTCAAGGCTTGCGTCCAACTCTACAAGAGAGTGGATTGGGAGGTGCAAGTGATCTCGAAAAGATGATCGAATAAAAGACTAAAGAACTACAAGTGAATAGCTACTCTACTTATACTGTTTGTTGAACTGTGTGAACTTAAGTAGCTAAGTATATAATACAATGAGGTTACCAGGCAAATCATGATCGGAGACGTCAAGTGTCAAGTGTCAATACTAAATATAGTTCATGGAAACGACTATTGTGTTCCGACTATTGTGTTCCGTTGCCGTGTGATCTTTAGCCAGCAAAGTCCTCCCATGTTATGCCATTGGCGTGAAGTGCTCGTGCAACAAGCGCTGGGGTCACGTGCTCAACGATCGGTGTTGGAGCGATTAGATTGGGGTCAAATCGTGACATGTAAGATGCCAAAGACTTTATTGCAGTTTTACTGATGCAGGGCGGGGACGGGCGTACATGTATCTCTGCCTCCCCCCCCCCTGCCTTTGTGCCCGAATCCTGTACTATGAACAACCGGGTCACCGGCCACTTAAGCATTAATCATTGGTTTTCGAGAGCCCTACTGTCCCGACTCCCTATGCAATCAAATGACCAAGGAACGGTCGACGCAAAGCGTTGTTTGGTGTCGCTTTGATGGGAAAATGATGTCGGCAGCCCGGCTCGAATCCTCGCACGGATGGGCCCAGAACGTGAACTTTTTTTATTTTTCAGGTGCGGACATTATTTTTGGAAATTGCAATAAAATATATGCAGAACTTTTTCACTCACAATAACTTTTTTCACCAAAAACAGAAAAAGTTCAGAAGAAGTTTCGAGTTTTTCACCTACTTTTTTGATGAAAAATTACTGTAATATCAGTAAAGGTTTTCACCAATTTTCTCACCAAAAAACTTATAGTGGCCGCTTCTTATGCGTCCTGCGGCTACGAATTCGGGCACGGGGCTCATTTCTTTACCACGACCACCCGAATGCCCAGTTGTTTTTGGTTGAATATGGAAGTAAGAAACACTGGCACCATGCGAACCTCGGTATTGCATGGGGATACTTACTGTGGCGATTCGGAATTTCAGGCGCAGTTGATTTTACATGGTCGGTGGTCATTTGAAGTTGGCTGAGCAAGATTGGAGAGGATGCGTAAGTGGACAGGGATGAGGCAAGACATGCAAATGAAAGCGGAGGATTTCATTACGAGCACGGAGATACCGTGAGACCAGCGAGCCCAATGCGGGGCTGCAGGGTTTCAACGCGACGTTGACGGAATGGGGCCCTGCGCCGTAGTTTGCATAGTTGTTGCATAGTTGTGCACAGTTCCAGGACTGGTAAAACAGGATGGATAAATGGGGTACCACATCCATGACACATCCATGCGTACAAGTCTTTTGTCCAGTAACAGCGGTTATACACTTGCCCTTCATAGTCTTGCATATGTGCGGCAAGGTGTCTATCCCTGTCGAGAACCGCGGCGAGCAAAAAGAATTCGTAACGATGTTGCCTTTCGCAGATTGGTCTTGCATTCTGACCGCCCGTGTTTTCGGTATTCTCTTTCTCTTATTCAGTCGCCCGAGGAACTATTGAAAGTTCCACACCCAGACACGTTGACCGCATCGTCTTATCCGCCTGGATTCCTGTAACGGTACCTTTTATACCCTCACCCACTCCCCACCATTTCTCTATTTACACGATCCCTTGACTCCGCGCCGCCTCTGGCGCGCGCGCATACGCGCCGGCTTGGTAACCGTCGCGTCATTTAATCTAGCTCCTTGTTTCACTCGGAGCCCCTATTTAGTCACAGTATATAACATGTCCGTAGTCACTAGTTACGCTAGTCAATCTACTTTTATCCCACTTACCCTGCGAGTTCGACTACCTCGCTTCTGAACCTCGTGTGCCGGAACCTCGACTTCTCGACTCCGTCACATCTTTTTAAGTGCTCCAACCCTCGTCGCCGCTACTGGTTTACCCCTGGTCCGATCAACCTCGAATACCGTGCTGCGAACGATTCATTGCAAGAATACTACCACTATGGACAATTCTAGTAAGCGTCATATAGCATATACCAGGTCTTCCGTTCGCAGAGGCCACCACCCGGTGCCGAAGCCCCTTTACAGTCCACAGGCTATATCCTTTGGATCTGTCAGGGCTAACACTCTCGACTACCCCCCGTTCGCTAACACGACGGGGTACACCGTTGCTCCGGCATCGAGACCCCCCTCCGTTAACGCGGATCGACCCACGTACTCGTCGGTTTCGAGACCCCTGAAGTCCCCTGTCAACAGCTTTGACGGGTACTCGTCCGACTTGCCTCTGTTGAGGCCGGTCTCTCCGGACGTAAGCGATGGAGAATCGTCCACGCCGGAATACTCCAGTGGTGGATGGACTCCAGTCTCGCGAAAGACCTCCCGTACTCATCGCGAGCGTCGCAGTGGTTCGAATAGAAGCCTACGTACCCCTGGTAGTGTAGGAACTGCTTCGAATGAGAACCAGTCCGATCCTGAGTCTGGGTCAGAGTCAACGTTGGCGCTTGCGACGAGCAACATGAGCTGTGATGAACTACGGGCTTTGTCTCATCGCCACGGCCAGATTGCCGAGCAATTCCGCCTCTTAGAAGAGCGGAAGGCAATCGCTGAGAAAAATCAGCAAGACCCGGTCGTTGTCATTAATGACTCACCGGTGAACGATAGCGCGGGCCCTATCCTTGAGCCCGTGCGCATTCTCCCGTCGGGACCCTCAACCGCGCACAAATCGCGTCGCGCGACCGTAGAGGAAGTCCCAGATGAGGACGACGTCTTCTTCCAGAACGCGGGAGCGGGACCATCCCGGAATAAGGGGAAAGGCCCGGACCCGCGTAATTGGGGGGACGTTACAGCCCTCGAAGGGTTCTCTCAGAAAGACATCGACGCTCAGCTTGCGATGCTCGAGAACTATGAGGAGATTAATCGTCTCAAGAAGGAAGATCAGTCCATACCTTCGGGTTGGCTGGTCGACTTCGAAGCATTGGAAACATCCTCGCCGCCTGTGAAATCTAGGCGCAAGCGCTCGAAGAGCCCGAAGGAGAGAGGCCGGAGTTCATCTAAGAAAACTTCCGCCATAATGGCAGATGCCAGTCCGGTCGCTCCGGAAGCTGATGCCAACAAGCCGACGCGGCCTCGTGACCGCGGTGAGAGAGCACCTGTCGCGAAGGTTCAATTCACAGAAACTGAACCAAAGGAGTCAGAGGACTCACCTCCTGCTTCGAACGTCGAGCCTGTGGCCGACGAATTTAAGTCCGGACGATCTGTGGAAGAATTAGTTCTCAATCTCAAAAATAGAATTGATGAGCTTGAAGCAGAGAAGAAGCAGCGCGCTTTGAGAAAAGATAAGGCCAAGAAAGCCAAGCTCAATGCAGAACAGGATGCTAGCGCGTCGAACACGTCCAAGACACGTGCGACGCCGATATTTGCGCGAACTTCCACACCTGGAAGAGCCGCGACCGAGAATTTCTTCAAGAAATCCCTCCGAACAGGGACGCCCGCGGCCACAGCCGCTTCGTCATCGCCACCGTCCGACCCGTCTGACGACTCGAGCTCCGATCCGGACGCAAGTCCCAATCGCTCTAATCAGTCGGCGTCTGGATCCTCGCGACGAGGAGCCTCTAGTCCGCGTTTGTCGTCCAAGCGCAAGCGTGGTTCGGATAGGAAATCTAAAATGAAGTTGAGGCCCATTCCTCCGACCCGTTATAATGGAGAACCCAGTGCAACCGCCATTCAGCGTTTTGCGCGCGAAACTCGGACTTACCTGAGAATGGGTTGCGTCGCCGCGGAAGACCAAGTCTTCTTTGTTTCCTATTTCTTGGACGGCCGCGCGCTTGATTTCTATACCCAAATTGTCGAGCCCGACCAGACGCCATGGGATTTAGAGACTTTCTTTGTAGAACTCTATGAGTTTTGCTTTCCGGCGGATTTCCGCAATAAACAGAGGAAGCGTCTTGATCGCTGCTATCAAGGCACGAAGGATGTGTCTGCCCATGTTGCCGAATGGTCAGCGCTGTATAATACACTTGGGTTAGAAGACAATCAGGAAAAAGTGGTTAAATTATTCAACAGCTTTAACCAGGGCATTCGCGGCGAGATCTACCGTCGTGATGTTGAAGCCGAAGAGGCTACCTGGGACGAGGTCGTGAAAGCGGCTGAAAAGGCCGAGATTCTCTTGGGGATTATCGGCAACTCAGGTGGATCTTCGAAACCACCGAATTCTGGCGCGCCTAGGAATGAGTCGCGTCAGCAGGAGCAACCACGTGCTCGGGATAACCACACGCGTTCGAATCGTGGCGGTTTTAGAGGCCGAGGACGTGGAGGACGCGGAGGGCGCTTTGGTGGTCCATCGCGTCCGCGCGAAGAGGTCTTGAGGACTTCATCCGCAGAAGTTCAAGGAAAGTCTGCGAGGAGGACTGAGCTATCGCCGCAGAAGCGGAACGAAATGCTCGCCAAAGGCCTGTGCTTCACCTGCGGGGAAGCAGGTCACTTATCCCGAAATTGCCCTAAGAATAATTCAGTGCCATCGAATAAGAAAGGCAAACCGCCCGGGTTTAGCACGCACGCTGTAAGCCTTGGGGCCGGTTCGACTTCGCGAGAGGCGTTGTTCGCGAGCACAACGGTGCTGGAATCCATGCACGTTGGCTCACTGATGCCCGACCTAGGCAGAGTCGAGGAGGGCGGGGTACCCACTCTAGAAACTTGGGATTACTCCGTATTTTCCGATTCCGACTCTGAAAGCTTTGACTTCGTACCTTCCGAACCGCCTTCGCCAGGCTGGTCTGACTCTAATTCTTCTGACTCCTCGGATGAGTCTAGCGTTTCGGATGAGCCTAGCGTCTCGGGTAATAAATCGCCAATTGGAGATCTGTTCGCGTTGAGATTAGCAGACTTGTTGCATGCGGCTCAACCGTACCCAGGTGATCCGTCGGACTTACCGGCTCAGCCAAAGAACGGTTGTATAGCCGAGGCGATGCCTGAGGACAGGTTCTTGTTATACACCTGCTCCGAGACCGAATATGTCTTGATAGATAACGTACTGGATCGAGATGTGATCTTGAGCGTGGACTTGGCCCGAAGCGCCGGTTTCCAACCAGCGTTGTGGTACGCTAGAACGTTAGACGCTGGTGTGTCAGAGGGGACGTTAGAAGGTCTATATACCGAGACCTCGGGTGACGTACAAGCCTACTGCGTCAATAAATTGTTGCGCTACTACCATGGCGAGTACTTTGAGGTCTACCAGGATCCCAGGGATGAGACGCGGTTGAAAATCGCGCGAGCCCACTCGGGGGTGCTTACCTCCATTTCGAGGCAATTGCTCAATGACCGAGAGTTCGACCTCAGGGAATGGTATGAGCAGGAGGAAGAAAATTCCTCAGGCAACAACTCGGATGCGGAATCCGATAGCTCTATGCCTTCCCTGCAGGATGTATCTGATTCCTCCGACGATGGCTCGGGCGATGAAGATTCCGACTCGGATGCGGAATCCGATAGCTCGATGCCTCCTCTGCAGGATGTGTCTGATTCCTCCGATGATGGCTCGAGCGACGAAGATTCTGACTCGGAGTCAGGATCGTCAATGCCATCTCTGCGGCCAGTTAGTGAGCTAACTGAGAGTGAATCCGATGGAATCACTCACTCCTCCATGCCGGGGTTGCAAGTCGTTCCTCCTACAGAGGACGCGTCTCGGAACCTAAACGAAAGGACTGGGCCACTGCCCTGAATGAAGTTCAGGAATGGAACCGCATGCACGGGGCGACAATGCCTTACGTACCGGAACCAGCGGTTGAGCTCGAAGACTTGGCCCCGTATGGGGATCCTCAGGATACGCTAGAGGACCGCCTCCTTCGTTGGCGTAAGGCTATCGAACATTGCACGCCGTGGGGAATAATTCCCTCGCGTAAGCGCCGTCTCGGGGGACGTGCTTGGCAATACTGTTGCCGCCATGTTGGACTTCTTCCAACCATACCCGGGTGACGAGCAGGTGCCTTGGTCTGACGAGCGGCGAGACGCCGTGCGATTTAGGGTTTTAAACCCTGGAGGAGATAAGTTAGTAATTGAAGATGCCGTTCTTCGATGAAGTTACGGTGCTCCCGTTGGAGTATCTGAGAGTCCCCGGGCTTTATATGCTTGAGTGGTTCGCCGGCCACTGCGCAGACGCGCGTGGTCTGGAAAGGGCCTCGAAGTCTCCCTTGCATCACTTCCCCATTGAGGAAATACTGGCCGACGGAATTCAGCAGTATCTGGATGAAGTTAGCCTTGATTATCCTGAAATGGGAGGAGTTAGTATCTCGAGGGTGCAGAGGGAGCCTGGGTTGGACGACCTTGAAGGACCCGATAATTATCGGATGTTCATCCCCATAAGTCACTACGAGATGCAAATAATGCTTACTGAAGAGGAACTCATGAATCCCATGTTGGATCTCGTGGACTGGGTCGCCAAGGCGCAAGCTTAGGCTCCTGATTCGCGAGAACCACGAGCAGAAGTGCTGGAAAAGCACTGAGCGCGGCAGCATTTTCGGGAGGTTCTTTGAACCACGGCCCGAAGTGGAGGGCGAGTTTTCCTGCATTGCGCAGGCGCTCAGATCCCCGCTGATGGCGTGAAAGGAATCGCACGCACCGCGTCTACTCCGCGAGTTACCGACCGCATCGTAGCGCGCCCGCTAGTGATTGTGGTGCGCGTAAACGGTGAACCTGTTCGCGCGCTCGTTGACACCGGATCGCTAGGCGATTTAATTTCTAGCTCAATCGCGGATCAGCTAAGACTGAAGCGCAAGGAACTCGAGGATCCAATTACCTTGCAACTTGCCGTACAAGGTTCGCGCTCGAAAATAAACCACTCTGTGAACGTCAAGTTCAGTTATCAGGATATCTCCGAGTCGCGGAATTTCCTCGTGGCTAACCTCAGCGGTTACGACATGATATTGGGCACTGCTTGGCTCTTCCAACACAAGGTGAGCATAGGAATTAATCCGGCTCGCGTTTGCATCGGAAGCGCTAACTCCGTCCCTTTGGAAGGGGTCGCTACTGCTCGGGTATTCGCTGGATCTGCTGAACTGAAAGAGGAGTCGCTGCAAGCCGCGCGGGAGGAGCTACTGAAGTACGCTGAGCCTATATGTAAACGGCGGGTGAAACTGGTTTTACCTCCATTGCGCGCGATCAACCACACTATTCCTCTCATTGATGAGGAAAAGATTTACCCATGGCGACCATCTCGTTGCCCTGAAGCGTTAAGACCGCAATGGACGAGAAACGTAAGACTTACCTTAAGGCTGGTCGATGGGAGGTCTCTAACTCCGGGAATACGTGCCCGATGTTATTGATCCCGAAGGTCAAAACTTCGCCACCTAAGCTGCGCGTTGTTGTGGACTTGCGAGCGCGCAACGCCAATACGCGGAAGATGACGTCCCCGCTTCCGGACATGGAAGGGATCCTGCGCCGCGCCGCGCGGTGTAAGTATAGATCCTTGATTGATGGGCAGGACGCTTACGAACAAATTCGCGTCGTCCCTGAGCATGTCGCGCGAACGGCTGTTAGTACACCGGATGGAACGATGGTCAGCCTGGTGTTGCAAACAAGGCGATTGCAATGCGCCTGCGACTTATCAATCCTTAATGAACTATTTGTTCGGGGAATACATCGGTGTATTCATGGACGTATATCTGGACGACATCATTATTTACTCCAATAGCCTGGAGGAACATAAACAGCATGTCAAAAAGATTATCGACATCTTGAAAAGAGAAAAGCTTTACCTAAGCGCGAGCAAGCTCCAGCTTTTGAAGCCGGAGCTCAGCGTTCTGGGTCGCGTTATTGACAACGACGGGATCCGTATGGACCCGGATAAGGTCGATAGCGTAGTCAACTGGAAAACTCCCACCAACCGTGAGTTATTGCGCGGATTCCTTGGATCCGTGACGTACCTTGGAGGTGATGTTCCGGGCGTGCAAGTTCCCATGGGGATACTGCACGAAATGACCAGCGATTCCGTCGCCTTTCGATGGGGATTCACGCAGCAACGAGCATTTCAGGACGTGAAGAACCTGGTCTCTATGCATCGCGATCATCATCGAACGCCACTGGATTACGAACCTTCAGCGCCGAAAATTTGGCTTGTGACGGACGGATGCTCCAGTGGGGTGTCTGGTGTCGTGTGCCAAGGCGACGAGTGGAAGAACGCCAAAGTTGCGGCGTTCTTCTCCGCGAAGCTGAATTCGGCACAGCAAAACTATGCCGTGCACGAAATCGAGATGCTGGCGGGCGTGGAATCCATGCTGCGCCATGCGGACATCCTGCAGGGATGTAAGTTCACGTGGATAACTGACCATAAGGGTCTAATCCACCTGGTTAAGCAGAAGGACCTGTCTGGAAGACAGGCGCGCTGGATTGAGAAGATCTCCAGCTTTAACTTTGATATTGAGTACATACCTGGTACCGAGAACGTGCTAGCGGATGCGCTGTCTCGGATCTACTCGAACGAGGCACCTGGGACTGTGCGCGCTCGATCAGAGTATACCTACCACGACGTGGTTAGCAACAATGAGCTGGAAACAGATGCATTCTCCATGCCTGTATTTGCTGGTATGGAAGCGATGGCATTGTCTTCCAGTGACAGAGTTACGCGTTCAATGGCCCGCGCCACTGCAGAGCCCGACGCGAAGTCGGGCAAGAAAGCGGCTGACTCAAAGTTAGCCTCACGCGACGCAGAGTCGAGCGCATTTGGGTCCAAATCCGGTTTGGAACCAAAGGAGGGCGGGGGTCCAAAGAAAAAAACCAAACAGAGCTCCAAGCACACAAGAGAATCTGCAGCGTCAGACACTGGAAATCCCGTTAGACGTCGAGATGATGAGAAGAGCCAAGAGAAGGGATTCGATCCGCTGTCAAACGCGGAAGCAAAACCGGTTAACACCGGCCCATCGGTTTCCGTGCCTTCTGATAACGCCGATCAGCAGGATGAATCAACCTCGCTTGACTTAGAACAACTCGACGACAGTCTGCTCAATGTCGTGAACTCCGGCTGGCAAGGCCTCGACCTCATCAAACTAATAGCCAACAACTATGGGGAGGACCCGTTCTTCAAGAACATTCTGGACACTCCGTCTGCCTTCCGCAATTTCGAAGTCGAGAACGGACTGATTTACCTGCGCGAAGCGGACCACCGCGTCCTGTGCATTCCTCGTATCACTTACAAGGGTAGGAACCTCCGTGAGATAGTTATTTCGGAGGCGCACTCCATCCTCGCCCATTTGGGCTTGAGGAAAACTCTCGACTACATCCGCGACCACTTCTGGTGGAAGGATGTTGTCGACGATACTCGCAGCTTTTGCGAGTCCTGCGCGACGTGCAAGCGCAGCAAGCCGAGCAACCAGAAGCCCCAAGGGCTTCTTCACTCGCTGAATCCCCACTTGAGCCGTGGGACTCCATAGGCGTGGATTTCGTTGGTCCACTGCCTGAGTCGCGAAACCGCGACGGCGTATTCAATGCATTGGTCGTAATCATTGATCTATTGACAGGAATGGTACACATTGTCCCTACTAGGATCAATTACACCGCGAAACAAATGGCGGAGCTAATGTTTGAACACGTCTACAAATTACATGGACTTCCCAAGTCTATCGTGAGTGATTGCGATTCGTTATTCACGAGCGTCTTTTGGAAACGCTTACATGAGCTCATTGGCATTCGCCTGCGAATGTCCAGTGCTTATCATCCTGAGTCGGATGGGAGCACCGAGCGTGCCAATCGCACTGTGACACAAATGCTGCGCCAGTGCATTGGTCCGAAGCAGAAGGACTGGGTCCAGAAAGTCCCAGCCATCGAGTTCGCAATGAATTCCGCACGTTCAGAAACTACGGGGTACTCTCCCTTTTTCCTGAACACGGGGCGTATGCCGCGCCTTCTTCTGTGGAACAATGACAAGTCCCGCGAGTTTCCGGGCATCGCTAACTTCGCATTGCAGCGTCGTCTGGCCATTATGTCTGCGCACGACAGTATGATCGCCGCCCGCGTTAAGCAGACACGTGCCGCGAACCGCAAGCGGCAAGCCGCCTCTTTTGAACAAGGGGACTTGGTTTACCTCTCCTCAAAGAACATTTCATTTGAGAAGGGCCTCGCGCGGAAGTTAATTCCCAAGTATATTGGTCCGTATACCATTCTACGCGATTTTGGGAATAGCTCGTTTTCTCTAGACTTACCCGCGAATATGAAGCAGCGCGGGATACACCCAGTATTCCACTCCTCATTATTGCGCATGCATGTGCCTAATGACAATCGTCGATTCCCGGGCCGCCTCGAGTGCCAGCTTGGCATCTCGCTTGACAGCGGAGAAACGAACGAGTGGGCCGTCGATCGGATCGTCAATCACTACGGCCGCCGCGTTACCGCTTTATTCGAGATCCTCTGGAAATCTGGGGATCATAGCTGGATGCCTTATTCCCAGGCAAAGAAACTGCAGGCTATGAACGAATACCTGGAGTCCGTTGGAGTTTCGGAGATCCGGGAGCTCCCCTATGGTGCGGGTAAGCCTCCGCCGACTCTGAGGAGTTGATGGTCGGATCAACCCTGTTTCATTTCTGGAACTGGAGGGCGGGCGTTTCTATTAAAGGCGCCCTGGAGGAGGTCGCTCCTCCCTCTGCTATTATGTCTATCCCCACCGAGATCTTCACTGCCAACTTCCCTTATGGCGTCGACCCTAAATGGGAGAGCTTCAACTCCAAGCACAGCGTTTCCCAGCGCGTCACCAACGAGTGGTTCTCTATCTATATCCCCGGGATGGACGTCGAACTCATGTCCGCGGTGGAAATGCGCCTTGCCGTGGATTACAACATGGCGATTCTCAATTACGACACCGTGCCGCAGAACCCCCCTGTCGGTTACGTCGAGTTCGCCAGTAACATGAACCGCCTCGACAATTCGAAGCAATTCTGGGTGTGGCTCGAGGAATCTTCCTCGGGCGCGAAGGTTATCGCTTGGGACACCGCGTTTGATGAGGCTGGGCGCTATCCCGCCAGCGCCACCTCTATGCGTGTTCGGGACAACGAGATCGTTACTCGTTACGTCGGTCCCCCGGATCACATCGTCAGCGATGTCTGGTTTCGCCACGCCGAGCTCCTCAAGGAGGAGGATGTTCGTCGTCGTATCAACGGCGAGGCCTTCCGGAACAACAAGCGCCGCCGCGATGGGAGCGCTCCCGACGCCCCGGCCACCAGCAACGAGGGCTTCGCTCGCCGTCGCGCCGCTCTTGCCGCCGCCGCCGCTGAGTCGGATGCGCGCGCCGCGGCGGAGAAGAAGGCCAAGGAGGTTACTGCCGCCGCCGCCGCCGCTGACGCCGCCGCCGCCGCCGCTGCCGCCGCATCTTCTTCGAAAGGAAAAGGGAAGGAGGGAGAGGGCATGGACGTGAGCGATTAGTCCGTCTTCGTCGGCCTGAAGGGCGGCTGTAACGGTACCTTTTTATACCCTCACCCACTCCCCACCATTTCTCTATTTACACGATCCCTTGACTCCGCGCCGCCTCTGGCGCGCGCGCATACGCGCCGGCTTGGTAACCGTCGCGTCATTTAATCTAGCTCCTTGTTTCACTCGGAGCCCCTATTTAGTCACAGTATATAACATGTCCGTAGTCACTAGTTACGCTAGTCAATCTACTTTTATCCCACTTACCCTGCGAGTTCGACTACCTCGCTTCTGAACCTCGTGTGCCGGAACCTCGACTTCTCGACTCCGTCACAATTCCAATCACATCTGAATGAGTCGCAAACTTGGTCGAATGACAACGCTTGCGTAACCTCGATACCCAAATGCCTTGTTCAAGTTTTCGGGCCGCGACAGAACGTCAATGCATTGTTTCACCTGGGTGGAAAATACCTCAAGCAGGTGCAAAAGGCCTGCTACCTTGGAATCTGGTTCGAAACTGGGACAAAATTTATCTGGCGCGAGCAGTACAAGATAAAGGCCAGAAAAGCGGCCACGGCCGCAAATGTGATCCTCGGCTTGGATCGCTTCGTTGGGACCCTCCCAGCCTGGGACATGAGGACGTTGTACATGGCCCGTGTGGACCCGTATCTTACTGCGGGCTGTGAAGTCTGCCTCGATATGGACATGAAGAGCCTCAAACGCCTGGAAAAGGTTCAGCACTATTTCTTACGGCGCATGCTCGGGGTCGGCTCCCGCTGTCTCACGGCGGTCTTATTCTCCGAGACCGGAGTATGGCCGATAAAATACCGCCACGTCTATCTGGCTCTCAAGAATCTGTGTCACTTACTCAGCTTGAAGGACTCGGTCGCAACTGTCGAAGCTGCCATGAAGGCTGTTGAAAAATCTATGGAAGCGTGGATTGACAACGAACTTGCAACATCCTCTCAGACGAAGGATCTTCTCACAGGACGGCTCGAGAAGGACAAGGACACGGGAAAGTTTGTGAAGAAATCCCTGGACTTTCGGCACTACCTGAGGGTCAAGACTGCTGACCATCGCCGTGCCTTAACGCGAATAGTTCTCTCGAGCCATAGTCTTGCAGTGGAGCGGCGCCAATGGACCGAACGTGGCAAGAGCATCGTCCCACGGGAGTGGCGACTCTGCAGGTTCTGTCAAGAATCTGTCGAGGACCCTGCCCATGCAATGTTTATGTGCAATCACCCAGAGTTGATGCAAGTTCGCGAGCAGTTTCTCAAGGCCCTATACGAAGAAGTCCCCGAGTTCAGAGTTCATTTCACAGATGTGATGACCTTCTTCCAAGCTCTTCTTGCACACAGGGAAGTCACCCCAGTGTTGGCGAAGTTGGCATTCAACGTGCCGAAAATCTACGATGCTGCGCCAATGTTCCTGGTGGAACCACCGGCAGAAGAGCCTTGATGGCACTTACCTCAAAATTCTTGTTGGCAACTTGGTTGTCTGCCCTTGGGCAAATTATTTAATTGTTGGCTCTGTGCATGCATTCTGCAAAGGGACAGACATATGACAACTTTCTGTGTGCTGGTGGACTCCGGGGATTTTCACCTGGGAGGAGAGAACTCCTCCCGCACACCGGCATACTCTGCTGATGGTCAGGTCCCACGAGGTCTTAACCGGAGGCCCAGCCCATAAAGGCCGGCCAGTCCACAGTAAGTGAGCGTCTTGTGTGATCGACCCCCTGGAATGGTGCGTGCTCCGTTGGCATCTTGTTGTGCTATGTAAGGATAACCACCCGTACATACCTACATGTTTGTCTTTGGTAAACTCGTAGTTCAGGCTGTGGACCACGCGAGTATAATATACCCCCGCCCCCGTGGTGCATCAATCTCCAGCACTGCACCGGATCTCCGCAGGCTGACGGGGTATAATGGGCAAACCGGGCTCATCCAGAATTCCATCATTATGACTCACCATGTCTCTCGATCTCATGTTCGTTCGAGTCTATGGACATGTTCGAACATGCACCTCGCTCGGGTATCCCAATCTACACAACATCCTCTTCCTGCGGCATGCTTGGGCGCAAGAGCACGACCCTCCACGCGAACTCGCTGGAAGGATGAAGAAATGGAAGAAGGCCGAGAGCTCCGGCGGGTGGTCCAGTTCATATGCATATCTCTCCAGCTAGCCGGTCCATGAATTCTGAGTTTAAACTTTATCTCACGGTCGAGAATGGGAATGGTCTTGTTTTAAATCCACTCGCACCATGCATGGAGGGTCACAAAATTTCGCGCAGCAGTTGCCCACTTCACTTCGCACAATCCCCATCTCTTGCATTCTGATTGAATGACACACCTCCCTCCGATTTAAAATTTCATTCGAAAATTCACCAGGACCACTAGCTCAGCGGACATTTATTAAGCTCATTCGGATATTTTCAGCTGCTCTTGTATATGTAATTCCACTTCTGCCCGAAAGTCAATGGCAGCCTGGTGAGACACCCGGATGAAATTCCAATGAAATTCAAACAAAAACGACGGATTCTGTCAATTGTGAACGACGGAGATCTATACGACGACAGTCAGTACAGTATCTCTCACGCGGTTCAGGATAAGAACCAGTGAATCTATTAATTACCTATACGACGACAGTCAGTACAGTATCTAGTAGTGTAATAAGTAAGACTGTAAATGAAAATAGTAGATAGAATTTACCTCTCACGCGGTTCAGGATAAGAACCAGTGAGAGGAAAATAAAATGATCACGATGGCGTAAGCCGATCGCGAGCACGTGTTGGACGCGTAGCTTGATGAAACACAGACTCTAACACTCCTCCTCAGCGTGCTAAACACGTCCAGTCAACCAACGATGCCCAGCATCAACCTGAACTTCTTAAAAAGAGGTTCGGGGAGTGGCTTGGTAAAAATGTCTGCAACGTTCTCGGACATGCGGACATAGATAAATTTCAGTTCTCCGGATTCGACGCGGTCGCGCGAAAAATGGTACTGAACGTCGATGTGCTTGGCACGAGAGTGAAAGGATGGATCTGCCGTGAGAATTAAAGCTCCTTGGTTGTCGCAACAGAGTGTAGTCGCACCCTTCTGCGGTAGACCAACAGCACGCAACAGCATGCGAAGCCAAATAACCTCCTTCGTGGCATGACAGCATGCCATGTATTCAGCTTCGGTGCTAGAAGTTGCCACAGTAGACTGCCGTTTCGAGCTCCAAGAAATTGCCCCGCCACCAAGCGACATAGAATAACCAGAAGTGGATTTCCTCTTGTCTAAATCACCAGGTGGGGCGTAGTTGGAGTCAGAAAATCCCTCCAGATGTATAGGGGATGTACCGCCGAGGATGAGGGCATGCGACTTCGTCCCGATAAGGTAACGGAGGATTCTTTTCGCCGCTAGCCAATGGAGCTCCCCAGGATTTTGGCAGAATTGGCTGACTATTCCGACGGAGTGCGCGATGTCAGCGCGCGTGGCGACGTTCGCGTACATAAGAGAGCCGACCAGCTCCCGGTACGGCACATCTGCCATACGAGCTGTTGCTGCGGGGGTGGAAGGGGACATAGAGTGGGATAGCGGGTCACCATGAACCATCGGGGTTCTTACAGGGTGCGCATTCTCCAGTCCGAAGCGGGTAGCCAGCTTCTCAATGTACGCCTGTTGGTCGAGAGAAATGGTGCGGGCTGCTCGGTCGCGAGTCACACGGATGCCGAGGATCCATTTCACAGGTCCCAAGTCCGTGATCTCGAATTCCCCACGTAGCTCCTCCTTAAACCGGCGCATTTCTGTCTTCGAGCTGGCTGCTATGCATAAGTCATCGACGTGCACCGCTACGAGGGACGACTCGCCGCCGACGCGACGAGAGTAGATGCTGTGTTCCACGGAGATCCGATAGAAGCCCAATTTGGTCATCGCGGCGTGAAGGCGGAGATTCCACGAGCGGCTTCCTTGCTTCAGCCCATACATCCCCCTCTTCAGCTTCCAAACCCACTTCTCCTTGCCTGGGACCTCGAATCACTTTGGTTGCTCTTGCCATATCTCCTCAGCAAGCAACCCATTGTGGAAAGCCGTCTTGATGTCAACGTGGTCTATTTCGTGGTCCAGAGCGGCTCCTGCGTGCAAAACCATCCGGAACGACTCGAAACGGGACGTAGGTGCGTACGTCTCGCGATAATCTTGCCCGGCGACCTGTGCATAGCCCATAGACACCAGTCTGGCCTTGAATTTCAAGATCTCGCCTGTACTTCCCCGCTTGATTTTGAAGACAGGGCGGGAACGAATGACCTTGCGGCCGGCAGGGACGGAATCGCGAGGCACAAGCTCGTAGACGCCATGCTGCTTGATGGAATCCAACTCAGCTTGGTAGGCTTCACGCCACTCCTCGGAAAACGGTGAGTTTTGGGCTTGCTTCCAAGTTTTGGGCTCATCGTCGCTCGCAGCTGCCGAGAATGCCCAATACTCGAACTCATCGTCGTAAGCGAGGGCTATACGCTCATTCTCAGTGTGTTCCCCCTCATCGATGTCAGCCATCGCTGCAATGCGTGATGCTTTCGCCTCTGCACGCCGCTCTTTTGCTCGGGCTTCTGCCTCGCGCGCCTCAGAAACAGCTGCTTCTTTTCGTGCATCGGGGAAGGCACCGTCGTCGCCTCGTGGCTTTTGCGTGCGCGTCGGGCGGCTGGTGTTCTGGGCTGGCTCAGGTGGCTCAGGTGTGTGCTCCTCCTCGCTTTCAGACCCCGATTCATCGGGGTCCACCTCCAACGGCACATTAACTTCGGGCGCTACAGCAGGAACATCAGCTTCGTCTCCTGTGGCCCTCGGAACGGGGACCTTCGCCGCCGTTTGAGCTGGAGTGAGCGGGTTCGTCTTGCGGTCATAGCAGCGGTACATGTCCGTCGACGAAGGTGAGTACCCGATCATCACACACTCGCCAGAGCGATTGAATATCTTCGGGTTTTTCTTCTTCGGCTGCTTCAGAACGAATGCGCGACAGCCAATCTCCCGCATATGGGACAGATCCGGCCTCGTCTCTTTCCATTTTTCAAAGGGGGTTACGTCGGGATTGCGGAATGCGCTCGTCAGCGTGCGGTTCTTCACATACGTTCCGGTGAGAATGAGCTCGCCCCATAAGTTGCGAGGGAGGTTAGCTGATGACAACGACGCGACAGTGCGGCTCATGAGAGTGTGATGGGTGCGCTCGATAAGACCCATCTGTGCTGATGAATACGGCGCGGAGGTTTCCTTCTTGGTACCATGCTGTCGTAGGTAGCGAATGAATCCAGTAGAGCTGAATTCCCCCCCGCCGTCAACTCGAATTGTTCCGAGCTTCTCATTACTCTCGGCTTCGACGATTGCCAGCCATTCTATGAATTTGGCTTCGGCATCTGCCTTCTTCTTCAGAAGGATGGTCCATTGGTAGTGGGTGTAATCGTCAATCAATTGCAAGGTGTACTCGAATCCCCCGCGTGCAGCTATCTTTTGCGGTCCAGCCAGGTCTGCAAACACCTTCTGGAGCTTCCGCGTCGACCTGGGACCTTTACGCTTCTTTCGGACGGGTGTTTTCTTCTGCTTCCCGAGGATGCAGTCAGCACACTTGGCGACAGAGATGAGGGTGATTGCAGCCTGTGGGCAGAAAAGTACGTCCTTTAGGATGAAGTTACGGCCCTTCCCAACCCGTACTCTGACTTCCCCAATGCCGACTGCCTTGATGGATGCACCGCCGACACCGGAAACCTTCCGCGTACACGGCGTGATTTTGGTGAAGTGCTCGAGGATTGGACAAATGGAGCTGGTGGCGCCCGTGTCCAAGTAGAGGTTGGGCTTGTCGTGCGCGACATGAGCCGTATCGGATGAGTGTGAGTTGTCGGACCAATCAACTGAAGTGGTTTCTCCACGAGGCGAATTCGAATCGGCAAAGAAGGATCTGTATCCACTTGCATCGTTCGCAAAGGCGGCTTGCTCATCCGAATCATCGGAGCTGTCAGCCGCGACTTTGGCTTTGTCCTTCCGTGACGCTCCTCCTTTGTTCCCCTTTGCTCTAGGGCGCTTCATACGTCCGCCTTGGCCGTAGCAGTGATCCCAGTCATGGAACTGCTTTGCCCGGGACTTGCACTGCGGATTTTTGCACGGGCCTTCCCCGTTCGGGTAGTCAGGCTTGGCTGCCGTCTGCTCGTACCGCTTGCTGAAGGCGGCAAATGGGGCCTCCTGCGACACTGTCTCGGCGATTTCCGCATTGATGCGGATCTGCTCGTGCTTGATTCGGGCAATGACGGACGCTGAAGACAGCTTGCCGGCACTGAGAAGGGTGTCGAGGGAAGAACGCGCATCCTTAAACTCGGCCGCGGCCATCACATTGAGGAAGATGATGGATGTCCATTCGTCCTGCGTCGGTGGCCGGATGGCGAAGAAAGCATCCACGAGGGTCTGCAGCTTCTCCGACGTAGTCGCAAGGGGTACATCGCGTGAGAATCGAAGAGCAAATGCTTGTTGGAGGATGGTGAGCTGGGAAAGTGCACCCGAAGGCAGATGTGCCGCTTTGAGCTTTGCCCAGGCCTCAGAGGCTATTTCTTCATCCTTGATGAGGCGGATGTCCGTGTCGCCTATGCGGAGTCTGATCCAGGACAGGACGAGGAGGTTTTTGTCCAGCCAGTCATCCCAACAAGGGTTATCGATCAGGACGGGAGGAGTCGAGGAGTCGGGGATTTCTTTAGCCGGAGCGGTATGGCCACGACCGGAGATGTACCCCCAGTAACCTGCGAGGACGAGCGCAGATTTGCATTGTGACTCCCATGTAGGCCATGAATCTGGGGATGCCTCGGTCTCGTACTTGAGGGTATCAAAATTTTGAAATCTTGCGGCCATCGCGGTAGTGAACTGTCAACAGTCCCGGAACCGCTGATGTCACTGGTTGACTGGTAAGCGTGGGTAGTAGCGCTGCTCGGGGCCCATAACCTGTGAACGATGGAGATCTATACGACGACAGTCAGTACAGTATCTCTCACGCGGTTCAGGATAAGAACCAGTGAATCTATTAATTACCTATACGACGACAGTCAGTACAGTATCTAGTAGTGTAATAAGTAAGACTGTAAATGAATATGGTAGATAGAATTTACCTCTCACGCAGTTCAGGATAAGAACCAGTGAGAGGAAAATTCAAATGGCCCTCCGGGCATACCTGTAACCTCCACCTCCACCGTACCCCCTTCATAAATCCGGCACTGAAGTTGCATCCCAGGGGCTGGCACCTTTCATGTAAAATATCACTGAGCACAGTTTTCCATAAAGCAAACATGACAAGAGAGTTTATTATTTGTACTGAAAATCGGATTTCAGAAGCTCCCCCAGGGTGCGCACAACCCAGCTAGATCCACCTTGAGGTGGATTTTATCCCTTGCCCACGCTTCTCAGGGAAATACAGCCCCGAATGCTCGAGATGCCACCCATATAATGGAAGCAAGGAGGAATTATCGGGGAAGGAAAGCACACAGTCTAGATCTGTACAGACCACGATCTTGGTTCCGCTTCCATCCACTGTCGAATGGATAGAGCCCCAGGCCACTTAGGCCTGAGCCGCTCCCGCCGTACAGTAAATCAAGCCCGGAATTTGGTCTTCTTGCTTCGTAAGGTAAATCATTAATCAACCCCCGACCACGGTCAACTGGGTCCATTGTAAAGTAAACTGGGTGGAGCCCGAGATTTTTTTTTTTTTTTGAGCCAAACGATAGCCGGTCTCACGAATCACTTTTGAAATGGATAGAGCGACCGTTTAAGGCAGCCTAGAACGCGGTCTTTGAATTCGGGAGATGCCGCGCGACATGCCGCTCCCATCAAGGACGAAATGGATAGCATTTTTTCAGTGCCCGAGGAAAGGAAAATACTCTAGATCGGTCTATGATGGGGAGCTCGGGACATGCCGCTCCCATCAAAGACGAAATGGATAGCACTTTTCAGCGCCCCAGGAAAGGAAAATAGTCTAGACCGGTCCATGATGGATGATGTCGGGACATGCCGCTCCCATCAGAGATGAAATCGCTTTTCAGGCCTCCAGGAAAGGAAAGAGTCTGGACTTGGTCTGGACCGATCTATCGGATGATGTCGGGCCGCTGGACAGCTATGATATCATGAAACCATAATAGGAACCGGTTGCCGCCGAGTATTTTGGGAGGTAAACCTGTTTCCCTAGTCGGTTACAGGAATAAAATGATCAAGATGGCGTAAGCCGATCGCGAGCACGTGTTGGACGCGTAGCTTGATGAAACACAGACTCTAACATCAATGAACACAAGAGCCCGCCCAGTTAAATTTGTTCCTTGTTCCTCATCTATCCGAAGGTCGTCCGGGACTGACCGGAGAACGGCACGGTGGAGTTAGAAACTGACCTTGGTGAGGGGATCAGCAGTGCCGACCCGGAGTGGATGCCGAATTGATGGAAGTGTGATGTGACCAGTAACATCACGCCCTATTTTCTTCCTTCAAATTTTCACTTTCACTAACGCTCAGCTGGAAATGGCCCGCAGTTTTTACGCTCAGAAAAAGACATGGGAAGATCGTGTTATCGAAGACGTGATCACCGTTTGGGAGCGGTGGGAGTCCGCCTGCGACTCCTGTGGCCGCCTTGAATCTTCACTCCAAAAGCGACTCTTGTCCTGCTCGTACTATCGGGTGGCATGGTATTACTCGGTCAGATCCGCCCAATGAACCCAATCTCCACGCCCCGCTCACATATCTCCAGGATAAGTGCCAGAAATACGACTGGACCGAAGGAAGTCGCCACAAGGAGCGCTGCCATCTCTTTGAAGTTGACAGAAAGCTATCGGATGAGCCTATCAAGTCCATGGAGTCTTCCGGACTGGGGTTCGCTCATATTTAATTCCCGCTGTCGACTTTTAGGCGTTTGAATCCGCCAGGATCAGTAATCCTACAAAGAGCCTCGAGGAAAAGGTGTCTCGATGGTAGGTGATGAAAGGATTATTATGTGCTGTTGTCAACTCATCTGGCACGTAGGGTGGGCCTGCATTGCCCGGATATTGCCTTGATCACGGCTGTCGTGTTCGCAAACAGGGGGGAGTGGGAAAAAAAACCGCACCTTGGCTTTTTCCTCAAGCTCGTCGGGGATGGTCCCGAGTATGATCATTGTTCCTTCGTTATTGATAAGGTGGCCCTTATTCCGTGGACGCCCCGTCAAGGATGGGCGAACGTCATGACCGGGTTTTGCTTGCTTCCCGAAGGCAAGATGCCACCTTTATACGAGCAGGAATCCGACTATTTCTCCTGCACTCCGGGGACGTTTCCACCCGGTTTCGACCTCCATCACTATATCACGCACGTCAACCGCGGAATCACCCATTTCCACGGCTCCTTCTGGCCGCTTCCTCGCAGGCTCTCCGACTCCGCTTTTGAGGCTGCAGAGCCACCGCCGGAGTGGATTCGCTACATGCTGCGCCATTCCCAAGGATTCTACATGGTAGGAGAGATGTTCAGCGTGGTGAATAGCGATGGAACGCTGGTCCCGCTGTTCAAGTACGACAGCACCGTCTCCGGGGCGTCTTTCTACGACCGCCCCGCCGCACTCGCCAAGGTCGATTCAACAGAGTTCAAGAAGTTGCTGGATAATCCAAGCCGCAGACTGTACATCGTTCCTATGTGCGAATGGCCATCGAGTTTCATTACTTTTTTCGCTCACCCGTTCATATAGACCGAAAGAAAAAGATCCAAGTTCTCAGTCCGCTTGAGGTTCACAACTACAGAGGTCAATTCTGAGGCGCTCGACAGTCGAGCGGAGTTCTTGTTCCAAAGCCCCGTTGCCCCACCGGACAGTAACCGCCCCGAAAGAATAACGTGCGCGATAATTATTGACTTACGGTCGGCGTTCAATTGACGAGGATCGCTACCATCTTGATTATGTACCGACGTGTAGAAATTCGTATACGCTATGTACGAGTTGCACATATATTGGTTCCAATCTGCGTCGTATCTGCCGGAAGACAATTGAGTGGCGCGGGCGAAATCAGGATTTTTTTGAAACGGTCTCGTTATCCCGAAGTTGGTGAATAGAGCCAAGAACGAGAGGGTGTTGATTGGGGCTTGTGAACCCTCTCGGCAAAGACTAGCCCGTTGAAAATGCGCAGTGTGACTTTTATCAGACAAGATATGCTGGAGCTTCGGTCTGGCCTGGGCATTGGCGTGGTCTACAAATCGTGCGTCGTGAGGGCACGAGAGCCTCAACCTGGGATTCTAAGCTCATCTCTGCCGTAACGGCAAATTGGGACGGGTTTAAATTTAAATTGCACAGACGCTACGGTGAAATCAACCTTCGTATAATAATCTTCCATTCACGGAGTTCGGTTCATGGATTTATGCTTTCACCAAACACCTCTTTTCGAGTAAAACCCCGACAAAGCGATTCAACACACACTATCATCTGAAAAATAATAGAGGCAACATGACCGCTACTTCAGACTGCATTGTGGGACGAATATATCGTTAAAATACTCACCTACAGCACATGGGCCCATCGAGACGATACGATAGCGGCGATCGCTGGCTCTATGGCTGTTCATGACAAAAAAGTGCAGAGGAAAGAGTATCACACCGGACGCATAGGGTGTCGGCCGAGAAACCACCATTATAATCGCCGAAATGCGGTCGCAGTGAAGGCTACCACTCGCTTGAGTAATTGATCAACAAGCACGTAGAGTCTTGTTTTCAGCCGTGAACGCCTCGATTTAGAAAGTTGAATTAAGGAGTAATCAAGATTCAGTACATCGTCGAGAAGCCCGAGCAGCATTGACCATTGCCAACTTCCCCCTAGTGAGCGGTGTATAGTGAGCGGGCGGATGATTGGAAAATATTGCAAATTTTAGACACTCCATCAGGTTCGGAAACTACAGCAGCATATGCACTGCGTTCAATGCCCTCCTACACTTAGCCTAAGCTTGGGTCTCTAGGCACACCTATGCAGACCGGCTCTGCGTAGGGACCTACACAGACTCTGCGTAGTTCTATATAGTTCCCTGTAGATCAGCATAGGTCTGTGGGGGTGAGTGCAAGTCCATGTAGGTCCGTGTAGTCGGATAGACAGACCTGAGTCTACGGCTTCATGCCACACGTTCCGACAACTGAAGCTCAATTTACCATTTAGGTTGCTCATTGGGGGGGGGGGTATATTATACTCGCGTGGTCCACAACATGAACAACGAGTCTACCAAAGACAAACATGTAGTAATGTACGGGTTAATTGAGTTGAACTGAGCGTAGGAAGTGCTCAAAGCACACACACCTAGTCAACGGCTACGAGAAGCTTGACAGAGTTGTGCTTAGCTCTAGATCTGTCTTTTTGATCTAAATAGGGCCTGCGCTTGAACGCAGTGATGCCTGGAAATCGACCGCGCAGACCATCCTAGGTTAGACTCGTAACCAATCCTAGATGACGATCTCTAGGAAACCATTTAACCGTTTTATTTCTGTTTTTTTATTGTTTTCAGGGGTCCTCAAACTAAAGGGAAATTTGAACGGTTATTTCCGCTTGAACGGTTTATAAACATCGGAGCCTTACCTTGAAGTTAGGAATTGAGTTGACGGACTCGGATACGACTCGGAGGGATTTGCTTAAGGAAGGTAGTCTCCTCGCCAGCAAGCCACTTAGTGCTCAGCGGTGTCCACAATTGTACTCGTAGTCGAAAAAACGCAGTGAGTTGCGGCTTAGTTGTGGACGACGAGAAGCAGAAAATAAGAGGCGTGCTACGTGACCGTGGGAACATCACGCCCTTCTTTTCTTTCGGCTTCCTTCCCAATTCCTTCCTTCAAATTTTGGTCTGGGCCTTAGACGCTCCGCTAGGCAATGGCCCACTACTTTTTCGTTCAGCAACCGACATGGGACGACCGTGCTGTCGAGAACAGCATCACCATCTGGGATCGGTGGGAGTCAACGTGCGATTCCTGCGGCCGCCTCAAATCTTCCCTCAAAGAGGAGTTTATGGTCTGTTCCCACTGTCAAGTGGCACAGTATTGCTCGGTAGGATACCACCCAGTCTATATCTCCTCTACTCAAGGATCTCCAGGATAAGTGCCAAGACGACGACTGGAGTCGCCACAAGGAGCAGTGCCATCTTTTCGAAATCAATAGAACGCTCTCGGACGTGTATAGTGTTATGGAGCCGTCAGATGTGCACGTAGGGTGGTGTTCCGGACTCGGGTTTGCTCCGCTTTCGTTCCCGTTTCCGCCGCGGCTGAGCTGTTTAATCCGGCAGGATTAATGATCCTACACGAAGCCTAGAAACTAGGGCGCGCCATTGGTAGGTCTTGAAACGCATTATCTGCCCTGTTCGTTCAATCATCCATCGCGCAGGGAGTCTCTGCATCGCGGATCCCTGAGCTTAATCCAGTCTACCATATTCGAAAACAAGAAAGTGAATGAAGAAACTCCGCACCTTGGCGTTTTTCTCAAGCTCGTGGGGGATGGCCCTGAATATGACTACCGATCCTTCGTTATTGACAAGGTGGCGCTCATTCCATTCTCGCGCGGCGAGAGGAAGGCGCTGGTCTTGACCGGGTATTGCATGCTTTCCGGTGCCAAGATGCCACCTTCGAACACATGGTTTCCGACGGATTGGACTTACAGCGCTTCGGGCACCAGCCTTCCCCCCGGTTTCGACCTACATCGCTTCATCACGCACGTCAACCGCGGAATCACCCACTTCCACGGCTCGTACTGTCCGCTCCCTCGGAAGCTCTCCGATGCCGCTTTCGAGGCAGCAGAGCCGCCGAAGCAGTGGCTCCACTACATGCGGCTCCATCACAACGGATTCCAATCCATCGACAGGTTCGACAACAGAATGGAGGTTTTCGGCGTGGTGAAGCGGGATGGCACACAGGTCCCACTGTACGACTACAACGAGAACCTCGCCAAACTAACATCCGACGCCCTCCTTGAAGCAATGACCGAGGTCGATCCAACAGAATTTAAAAAGTTCCTCGACGATCCAGATCGGGAGCTGTGCATAATCCCTAGGTGAGAATAGCTATCAAGATTCTTCGTCTCTTCGCTCACACATTTATATAGACCAGAGAAACCAAGGGAAAAGAGGATATCCAAGGGGAAGCAGGGCGAAGTCACGAAAAAGCTTAAATCGGAGGGGGAGGAGGATTCGGGAGAGGAGACGGCGGGAGTAGCACTGGAGGCGATCTAATTCGACGGGGTTTAATATTCGGTCCCGCTCGGAGGACTTTGGTGCCGGGCCACGAAGATGTATTTCTTGTTGCAAGTGACTTTTATTGAAGCACTCGCCAGTTGAGGTGAGTTTCAACTCGTTTAAAACTCTGTTCCCTCACGTGCCCGTTAGTTAATTTGTCCATTTCACGCAGGTGCTCTGCCGCGCCCGGGGTTTTCTTGTTTGCTTGTTGTTCATATATGTGTATCTGTTATGTCTGAGCCCTGTCTCGTGAATGAAATTCGGCTGTTCATTGTACGAATGAGCGACATTGAGTCGCGTCGGCTTCAGCAAATGTGGAACTAAAGTGCCGTGAATTGGGGGGTTTAAATCAAAGCAGTTGGTTCTGGTCTGCATTATGTACGAGGAATTAAATGAACTCGTTATTTGATCGTGATGCAGTGCGAAATCTTGGGACTAGTGCCGGGTTTGAAATCATGTATGTTTTGATTGTATTATACAGAGGTGTATGAAACACGTATAAAACATTATATACCTGCAGGGTATTTAATGTGTATTTAATGCCCAAAGTACTCCAACAGGCTTCTCTGAGCCTCCGAGAGCGAGCGGGACTCACCACAAACGCAATTGGCCGAGATTCTGGCCGTCGCAGCTCATCGGGTTCTCAGCGCTTGGAAAGCAACTCCGTTGACTAAAAGTGATTATGTGAAGCCAAGTAGCGCGTGTTTTTCGATCCCCCCCCCCCCATCACACCTCCCGCCGCTGCCAGACGACATTGAGAGGCATGGGGATCTCCCCCGAGCATTATGAAGCCTTCAAAACCGTGTCGCACCACTGCTGTACTGAGCCGCTTTCAACTTCAATTTCCCACATATCGAGGCTGTTGCTGATGGACAGCCCGTCGACGAGGAATCTCTGTTCAATCACCCAGATCCGTACGGCCTCAAGGATTTCGAAGTAATGGATGAGGGCAAAGACGAGACCGATACTGCCCCTCCTCCACTTTTTGCTCGGCGCACTGGCCTTCCGAGCTTGGAGATTGAGGTGTACATCAACCTCAATGCGCCCAAACTCAAGCAGTGCTTAGCTTCGGGCCAAGGGGAGCCAGAACAGCCCGCTGCACAGCCGGCTCAAAAGCCAGCTAAGTTGAATGTGAAGTGGGACACCAAGGACGCAGAGTAAGATGCAGCGGCGTGGTAGGGCACATTAAATACAGCTTAAATACGTTGAAAACGGCATTAAGTACATGTTTTATACATTAAAATACCGACACTCTATGTTACCGAACTCGGCTTAACAGTTTCCGTTTGGCGATGTGTAAGTCTACTGCCATCCCCCGGGTCGGCCGCACGAGCCGCATCGAGTCCATATCACGTCCAAGTTCCTATGTATTTAGCGTCAGACACTGGTATCGACGTCCTCGACGGACGCAGCATATCCTGAATATCCGACCTCCTCCGGAATCTACCCTTTCCCCGAGGCCCCTCGACTCCATTGCCGGATTTCCGACGCTCAGAAGGGGAACGGCGACTCCTCAAATTCCTCCAGCTACTCGCATCTCAACAAAGGTAAAAGAAGGAGCTACGGGGCATACCTAGAACGTATGGTAAGATGGAGCACGAAGCTAGAAATATGGCGGTGAACCTAAGAAAACACAGACTTCAAGATCAAAATCGCACCAGACAACGCGAGCAGCGACGGAGGAGAAGCATAAGTAGGAAAATCGTACCCGAGGCTCATTGGAGGGGCGAACCTCCGCCATCGAGAGCGGCGTGGAGAGTACGGTCGGCTGCGGCTGCGAATCACTGCGTTCAGCGGGTCTTTAAACGCGGTTTGCGTTTAGGCGGCTACGCGGGAGACGGCGGGCCTAAACGGCCATATGTGTTTAGATCAACTCCGCGCCACGTGGCCAGACGGGTCTAGGCGGGCTGATCGGGCTAGACCCATATCAACCCACGCTGTCTACTTTGTGCACGCACGCCGCTTGCACTTTTTACTTCAGATTGTTGACGGTATACTAGCAAAAATTCATACAACTCAATGATACATCCATGTGGGGGGTTCAGGAAGAGAGAGCAGCACAAGGCTGGTGCAACCATTGCCATTGGAGTGCACGTCGCCGCAAAATCACAAAGTTTAACTTAGCGGAAGCATAATAGGCAGACACGAGGACATCAGATTACGTGTAAGGCAAACCCAGCGGATACACTTCCCTACGAGAGCTCGAAGTGTTCGAAGGGTGCGAGAGGGCGGCACCTCGACGCGAACACGGCAAAGTCGCTGAGGCAGAGGTAGACGCGTCGGTCGAGGGTACTTACACTGACCTTCATTCGGCTAATCGAAGGCTGTTCTAGGCGGTGCCTAGGAGACCGAGATCACACCGATCTGGCCCGGTAGACCGAAATAGACCGGGATCCGCGGCTGTGCGTTCGGCTAGACGATGCCGTGTTTAGGGACCCGCTGAACGCAGTGAATGAGACCGCGATGGTAAGGTTCCAACCATTTAGTTTTCGTTTACGGATGTCCGTAAACGAAAGGGAAACAATTAGAAAACAGTTTAAAACAGTTTATAAAGAGTATTTTTAAGGGGACTCGCACCCAGGGTGAGTTCCACTGCCTCGAGGTGTTTCTTTCCCCATATTTGTTTTGATTGGCAACATAAATTGTTGTACATCAATTATGGGTGAGATTTGGGTGGGTAGACTTGGTCCGGACTGACTTGCACGGCGCATCAACCTGACTCGGAAGCTCGATGACATCGGCAAGGCCTTGGCAGAACCAACAGAGGTAGTAGTAGTAGTAGTAAAAGATACAGACTGCCCACATGGTTACTCATACTTGTTGAAGACTCAGGGGGAAGATATGGAGCGACCCGTCTGTGCGCATCAATTGATCCGCCCACCATCAATTACACGTCGAATCCCTATATTGGGAATACATCCTGCCAGTCAGGTCCCGAAGCCCGGCAATGAGTCGGTCCCTCGGAATATTGGTCTCTGGACATAGCTGTGTACCTAATTGATGCTTGGGATGCTCTGAAATCTGTTGTGCAGCACCTAACAAGGTGGTGCATTATTCAACTGTTTAAACTGTTTTTTTACCCTTTGTTTATCGTTTACGAGGGTCCGTAAACTAAATGGAAAAATAAACAGTTTTTACCGTTTAAAAACGGTTGTAAATGGAAACAGTTGGAGCCTTACGCGATGGTTTCAATAGCAATAAATCGCAGTGAAGTCTGCATTTTAAGCTACAGATATGTCTGTGAGTAGCCGAGTCGTTTCTTCCACCTTAGGATGGCGTGCATCGAGTTTACCTCCCCCGAGATACCCAAATTCCTGTAACCGATTTAGGGCAAGAAACAGGTCTACAAGCGCCTAATCCAATCTCCGATCATGGCGGCTTCTACCGGCTTTCCTTTTCCGTGTATCGGTAAGTTCCGAGACCCTGAGTCTAGACTCCTTCCTTTTCTGGCCTCCTAAAACCTTTTCTCATCTTCCCGCGCCAACTCCTGAGACGAGTCTAGACTCTGTCCCGTTCTGGCGTCCTAAAACAGCTTTCGGTTTCTCATTTCGCCGCGGCAACTCCCGATCTTTTTCCGGCCTCATTAACTCAGATCGACTGGTCTACGTATGTAACGAAATCCAAAATTTTGATAGCAGGCTGAGCAGCATGTATTCCCGAGTTATGCAGCGAAGCACACACCAATGCATCCTATTTGTGCTGCAGTCTGTCAGAATTTGCATTCTCAGTGGTGTTTGTAGATGAGACAGTTAATGTGGAGGCACTGTGGAGGTTACAGGGGTGCCCGGAGGGCCTTATGAGTCGTTCAACCCCACCCTCATTCAATTACCCCGTACTCTATGCTCAAGGTTCATTGAATTCCCCGGTAAGCACCGAGGCAACCGCCAACAATGATTTAGCTAGCCTCATCATCTTTTCGTGAATCGGTGAAAAAGAACAGTTTGTTCAATTGACTGCTCAGCTTTGAGTCGAATGGGCCTTCTGTTGAGGAGAGCCTGAGAATGCTCTTTTATGGTTCGCAGATGCACTCCAAGCGCCACCGAACCCTTTTACTTGATGTGCGCTCCACGCCTTATTGAACTCTTTGGGACGGAAATATTAACATATATACTTGAGTAGACCTCCGAGAATGGCCCAGGCTCGAGTCGGTATCCAGCCGCCCGCATTATTCGCATACGCGCCTTATGGTTTTATGCAGTACTCTACAACGCAAGTCAGCAAGCGACGACACATTGTCCGGTTCAAGTCACAGTTCAAGTGGTTCAAAATGCGGGATGTGCTTAGACTGACGCTGCAGTTGTACGCTAATACCTCGCGTGCTCAAGAGCGAAAGATTAATCGGAAGAACGGTGTCTGTGCGCGTGAGCTAAATACAGAGGCATGCAGCGGAAACAGACAAGAAAATATCCAGCAGTGATTAAGAGAGGCAACTCTCTACAAACTGGCCGAACTTGAATTTGGGGAAGCAAAGCGGCATGGTGCGTGTCACCCATGCGGGAAATTCTTCAACGACAAAGAATCACGCTGATGTAGTACCCGGATGATGCTCCTCTAGCGGTGGTATCCCGAGCATTTTCACTTTTCACTCGAAGCACCCGAGAACTCGGTTCAAGTCAAGTGCTGCTTGCTCTTGTCTTGAATTCCACACATTCTGCGCCTCAAATTCCGCTTTCCGCCGCAAGTCTAGACTCTGCATCTCACTCCGCAGCCAGCAAGCCCCCACGAGTCCCCGCCGCAGAACACAGTTTTCAATCCTGCTCAACTGATTCGATCACCATAGCTAGTATATATCCCTGTTCTTATGCGACTGTGTGGCGGTAGCAGGGAACGAACGTCTACATTGCACCGGGGCCTTGACGATATTCATCAAATTGTTGCATTCATTTTATCTCGCCCACCAACGAAACACGAAGTGGCGTAACGGATGTGAAGGCGTAGCGTTCGTGGAACCGCAGCGTGTCGTACCGAGGATTCGCGGGGGAAATCCAGCGGAGATCAACATAGATATGGGATAAATGGAGACACAGATACACAGATAGCTAGAGAGAGCGAGAGGCCGGCGGGCTGGACGCTGAAGTGAGGCAAGCGGGCGGTGGGCGGGGCGGCGACGTGCAGCTGGGATGGATAAGTGCTGCGCTCACCGTGCATCTACCGCGCACGGAGTGCCGTCGGAGTCCGCGAGAGCGACGGGAACAGCGAGTCGGGGCGGCAGTTGACGGGTGTGCGGGGGAGGTAGACCAGCGCGCCGTCCGGCACGCCGCAGAGCATCGCAACCTCCACCGCGCAAACCGAGAATATTAACCCTTCCGAGGCGAATCTAAGAACACAATGGAAGAACATGCACGCACACCCCCTGCGCCCCAGCGCCTTCCGAGCTTCCGAAGCCCGCAGCGCCGGAGGCGGAGAGGAAGAGGCCGGAGGGATCGGGATTGTGAGTGGGGCGAGAGGGAGGCGAGAGTAGCGCCTGTTGGGGCGTGTGGCGCGCGAGAAGCATTTGGTGGATTGAAAGGGGGTACCTGGGTGGTGTAGGCGCGGAGGATGGAGCCTACGTTAGGATTAGTGCTGAGGGAAATGGAGAAGGGAGTGAGCGGACGCACGACGGTCCGTAGCGATCTTAGCGGAAACCAGGGGTGATCATGCCCGGGGGACGGGTAGGAACGAGCCCGATGTTCTCGATGAAGTGGTAGTGATGGATAGCTCTGCTACGGAATTTTCAGCACAACGCTGAGGGCAAGGGACGCACGCGCAGAGGCAGCGGTGGGAGATCGCTCAGGCCCGGGCGGCTGAGAGATGGAGCCGGTGTGGCAGGCCCAGGACGAGATCTTGCAGAGCAGGGGCGGCGGTGTATGCAGATCGACGCGGCGATGATGGCTGGCGCGATCCTGATGGCGAGACCCGGATCTGCGACGGGAGGAAGGAGTGGAAAGGGTGACAGAGCATGAGTCGCACCGGCGGGAGACCTGCCTCGGACGCGCCGTCCGCGGGCGGGCGTTGCGACCCTGCAATCTTTCAATCTCGTGCGAGTCCGCCGGCGAACCAAATGAATGGAATTGAATGCCGCGAGCGAGCGCGCCGCAGCAGAGCGAAGACCGCATGCGGGATATCCAGAGGAATAGACAAGAGGCGAGAGTGTAGCGGCGAGGAGAGATTGGAGCGATGAGGGGCAGGCGTCTTGGCGTGAGGCTCACATTTCCTGTAACCGACTAGGGAAATAGCAGCTTGAGCTTCAGTGAGCGGAACGAACTAAACCACAAAGCCGGCTGGCTAAGCGAGTGCCGAGGAATGATCTACTTCGATCCAGTGATCGTCGATCAATCATTCCTCTTCCTTTCGACCTTTTTGCAGCCCACCCGCCACCCCCGAGTCCTGGCTTTTGGATGAGACTAATGGGTTAGTGCTCATCCCCGACTAGGGAAACAGGTTTATGTCCCATATATGATCGGGTGTATGCAGAGCAAATCGGCCCCCCACTTTGTTCTGTCTCCACCCACCTCCTACTGCTCTCCCACTTGCTTCGACTCCTGTCAATGTCTCCACCAACTATCGAAATTGTATGATGACTACCCGATGCAGCCACCCTTTCCCGATAATGGCTCGCTTAGGATTCATCCTAATGGCATCAACCATTGTGGCACTGGCGGTATGCTGACCTGGCTTTGCATGGATCTACTGACATAATTTCACCGCCAGAAATCCTCTGTGTCGCTAGCCACAGTACACCTGCTTTCGGTCTACCATCCGCGGTACCAAGCGAGACAGCCGCCGGAAATCCGGCTGTCATTGATCCAGGTTCGACACTTCGCTATTCACAGGAAGATCGTTGTCAAATTATTACAGCACTTCCCTCGGAAGGTCTCGCTCGGACTCCCGATGCAACTTCGGGTGGTCTCCCCACAGAAATTCCTGTCTCGGCAGAAGTCTGGGCCAATTAAGGTGTCAAGGTAAACTGTTTAACCGCCCATCCCGATCAGTCCCGTTCTACCGTTTATTCTGTGTCCAGTGTTCATACTCCACCAGTCCATAATTCCAGTCACCCGCCCCCGGTCTTTATACTGGGAACCACTCAGTTGAAAATAGAGATCGAAGGGGAGTATGTGGCAGTAACATTCCGAACAGACTCGCAGAATATGTTCGCGGCTCATTACAAGGCCAAAGCTCGCACAGCTTGCTATTGCGAACATTGTATCATGGCAGTTAAGGACATGAATAGGAGACTGACACCAAAGGAGCTCAAGGAGCTCTACATGGCTCGCATCGACTCTCACCTCATTCATGGGTACGAAATCATGCCGGATAGCGAAGATATTCATGTCAAACAGCTCAGCCAAGTTCTTCAAGTCAGGTTCATCCGCCACATGTTGAACTTGCACTCTCGATTAATGATTGCGCCTCTGTTCACGGAAGCTGGGATAATAACACTGCAAGTTTGACGCCTTCAAATCACCTTGAGCCACCTAATTTATTTTCTTGGACTCGACAAAAAACACTACGCTCGAGCGGCTCTGGATAGGTCTTTTGAACTTAGCGCCGTCGGTAAACGTTGTTGGGCAAGCGAATTAATCATTGCGGCATCGAGGCTGCCATTCCAAGGTCCGGAGCTCATTCTAACAGCGACTACTTCAGTCGAAGATGTTCAGAACTACGCTAAACGGGTGGACAACTTAACAGTGGAATGGTTACAGAATGTGATCGACTCTTCGGACAAGCTGTACTTACTTCACGGAAGACTCGAGCCCCGGTGTAGTGGTGAGGTCTGGTCGTTGCTTAGAGTAGCTGTGTGTGTCCATGTTTGGCGAGAGCCTCTAGCTTAGTCATCAGCCAAGCCTTGTTCTGCGCCATCTGCATTCGATCCGTTGCGTCGCCATATCGCAGGATCTCTGGCTGCTCGGGCCTCAGCACGCCAATCTGTCCGTCTCCACCGGAAGGACAAGCCACCCACGCAAATTACTTCAAATATACGGCACTACCTGACAATGGTGAAACTCAGGCACATTGGGAGGCACTAACCTCGATAATGCTCTCAACTCACCAACTGGCTGTCGAAATTTTGCATTACGTGGATCATGCATATCAGCCGGTGCCTAGGGCAAATAGACTTTGTAGATTCTGCAACACAGAGATCGAGACTCCGGAACATACATTAATTAGCTGCACATCCTTGGACGCACTAGTTGAACTCCGTCATGAATTCCTGAGCCAACCCTTCTCTAAGTGCCCAGATCTACAACGCCGCATGGCAACAGACTCACATGGAGTTCCTAAAAGCCATGATAAATTCCGGTCCTGGTATTGCACTTGTGGCAAAATTTACGCATGATGTCCTCAACCTGTTCTATGCCATTCCTGTGTTTCGTCTAAGAAATGCTTCATCTGTCCGGGCCCCTCCCTTCCGCACTAAACTTACTTCTTTGCAGTTCCTTGGTTCTACTGCGGCGAGTTGTAAGATTGCGTCCATGAGCTCGGCTTTGGTGTTGTGAAGGAGTCCAGGGGCAATAATGTACACTAGCACATGTACATTTCGATACCTGCTGGGACCGGCTGTGTAATACTACCTACCTACCTACCTCCTAGTAATGATAGTTGTACAGATCCCAATGATGGTATGGCATTCACATCCACTTATCTGTTAAATCAGTGTTACAATCTCGAATCTGTTCATGCAGTCGACGGCTTGCCGACCACGAGAGACGCTGTGGAAGGGGAGGATGATCCGCTTGTCGCCTTTCCCCCTATTTCTATTTCCTCTTGTACTCTTCGGCACATTGGGTATCAACCTGTATATTTGTTTCGTAGGTACACATGACCAAATATCTCCCTTTTCCACCAGAACCACGAGCATCCCCGCAACCAGTGAACCGAGCACTCCACCGTGAGCATGCCACTAGTGAACACCAAGCACCCAAGTCCCAGTTTCTTGCTTCTACCGAGCCCTTACGAGCCTCACCCGTACTCCACGCCCACTTAGCAATTTCTCCTATCGACACTCTATTTCTCTTTAACCCATCTACGGCATTCTTGGGACCATCTATCCACTTTCTACTTCACCCCTGAACCCCATTTCCTGGACTTCCGACCCATACCTCTGTCCAGCAGCTGACAGCTTATTTCTTCTTCACATTGTCAATGCAAAGAAATAGTGCCATGATATCGCTCTATCAATATATCCGGCTGCCGCAGTTGAAAGCTGTCGCGCAGCTGCATAGACTTTGTAATGAGGGATCTATCAAGGAGATACAGCATCGAATTTTGGAACATTTGTGTGGAAGGTTTTGCGAGGGAAAAGAAACGCTGCTGGTCTTTAACCCAATGGAAACCGAGCCTCTACTGAAGCCAGGAAGGTGCTATTAAAAAAAATTGCTTGACTATCCAGGCGAGCTACGTAAAGTATGTGTCTTTTTGGGCTATTCTAAGCAAGCAACTCTAGCTGAGTTCGTACTTATTCTCCCTTTGTTTCCAGGTGGTGAATCCCTCTTGAAAAGGATCTGTTTGGGCAACTTTTTCAATACAGTCTTGTGTTTCAACCAGCGGATAGTGTACTTTTGATATATCATGGCATTGTGATTAAAGATGTGCAATGATACATCATACAGTCTAACTGGAGACGCGCGTGATATATTGTGTTACAGGCCAACCCAAATGCGGAAGGACGCCAACCCAAATGCGGAAGTCCCTTCCGCATTTGGGTGGTCCTCCACGCGGTTATTGGCGACGGCGTCGTCCAGGCGCGTGGCTGTGCTCCCGTCGGCGGCACGCCCGCCCATTTTTTTGGAATCCGCTGGCGCAGATGTCAGCGGGTAATGCTATTTATTAGAGTGGCAGAAGCTTACATGTGTAAGGCTGCACCATAATTATGCCTCCTACGTGCATGATGGGCGGCACATTCATCGTCGTTTTGGCGGGCGCGCCTGCATTTGCAGCTGTTGACCATCCTCTGCATCAAGCGTCGGCGGCTCGGCATGCCTTTAGATTGCATCACCGGCTGACCATCCGCGAACTGATCGTTCTGATCGCTCGTTGATTGCGCCCCGCCCACCCGCCCCACCCGCCTGCAGACGTCCAGGATCCTCCGTCAATCCGGACTATTGGAATGAACACGGGTCTCAAACTACACCCCATCTAAATATTTTTCGACTGCATATTGCAACCTTCGGCTTCGGCTCCATCCGGCCGCATTCGGCGTGCGTCAGTCGTGCGCCCGATCCGCGTGCCTACTCCTGCCCTTGCACTGCATCGGGTTACCCTTAGGAATTGATATTTTCCTGCCATAATCCCGCCCCCCACCGTCCCGCGCCGCGTCCCAGGCCGTTCTCTACGGCTTTAATCGGCAACCCTCGGCTTGACCCCCGTGCACTCAATCCGCCCTCCTGCGGTCCCTGAAGCCTACCTACTGCATATTGACTGAACTGTGGGCATCTGCCTCCAAATGAGAGGATTCCAATCATTTGAACTACCCTCCCTTGCCACACTGTGACCTGAGCGCCGTAAAATGGCAGGCCTTTTCAAAATGTGTTCGACCGGGCCCTAGATTTTTTTGGAGTATGGTATCATGGTAATATGCATCTTAGAGTATTTATGAAGCTGTCGGACTCTCATAATCGGTGGTTTCCAGATGTCCCCAGTCCATCCCGGCCTATTCTTGTATCCACTCAGTGATTAATGCCAACCCAGTGTACCCCTGGGATTACCCGTGAATCCGTTCAACCATCACATTATAACGAAGCTCATAGTCCGAAGTACTCGATTCAGTATCCTTGGTCCGACATTCGGCTGCAAATACCCTCCACAACGCGATGAATTGATGGGATTTGAAACCGAGGATCATTGCAGCAAATTGAGGAAATAGAATGAATTTAGAACCTTCCTACCCTTCATATATGGCAAATATGTTGATGTACACCATTTTCATCATTCTAGATTATTTTCGGAGAAGGACAAAGAAAGTGGCACGACAATGAATTGATGGGATTTGAAACCGAGGATCATTGCAGCAAATTGAGGAAATAGAATGAATTTAGAACCTTCCTACCCTTCATATATGGCAAACATGTTGATGTACATTATTTTCATCATTCTAGATTATTTTCGGAGAAGGACAAAAAAAGTGGCACGAAAAACTGCACGGAATGTTCTCAAACCCATTCTAGTGTTTGGGACAGTTTCGAACTTGAGAAATTACGACTCTGAAAAAAATCACCTGTATTTTCATAGATTGTCGACAATATGTTACTCGCATGCCTCCGTATACATGCTCTACGGGTTTGGATGTTTAAACTGGGGCTTTGGGCGCGTTCAGAAGTCGGATTTGTGGTGTTCGTAACCAGCAAAAATGGTGAATATTCACATTTGACCGCACAGCAGGGGGCGCAACTGAAATATAAGAGCTTCTGTCTACTCAGAATCTTAATAGTAGCCCTGGTTCGGTCCAACGATGCTGTTCTTTGTGTTCCTAACAAAAAATGAACATCCGAAATTATCGAAATTGAAATCACTATTGGATCGGCGACGACAAACCTAGTGGTTCTGGGTGTTCAGATTTTTTACACGGCACCGGGTTCGGTCGAACGACACCATTCTTTGTGTTCCTAAGTTTCCTGAGCAAGAACATCACATTGTTACATGCGTGAAAATCACCCTCTTCTAAACCGCATCCATCACCGACCTGGCTTTTCTTGTTCCAGTACCACCACCAGCAGTTCCAGTATGAAGGTACTGGCTCGGAGCATGTCGGATCCCTCATCTATGATGTCCTGCCGCTCGACGAGCCGTCCAAATTCGCGTACCAAGCCACGAGGCTCTGAGGCAAATGTCGCCGCTACTTGCTCACTGCCGGCCGGGAAAAGCCCCAGCAGGGCTGTCCTCCGCTCAGAATTCACTCTACGATGGAAACCTTCGCTGCGCCTGACCATAGGCGCTATGAATGGGGACCAATCCGTATTTTCCGTTGATTAGACTGCGCACCGAAAAATCAGCCGTTACCGCGAGGCGGAGTGGAGTGGGGGACGAGAGAGGTGTCAGGGTGGGCCGGGTTGATCTAGTGCCACTCTACGGCGGCGGATGGGTCCTAAGCGTGCGCCGGCTATGAATTTTCAATTTTGGCTCACGACACTAACTATGTCACTTGTCTCCCTCTAGGTACTCCATTGGCATCGTGTAGCCAGACCCTGCGCTTGTATCTACCTTTATACAGCCACTACGGTGCGCAAACGTCCATGCTCCGTTTACAGCCCGCGATTTATCTCGAGTCACTAGACAGCTCATGGCAGAGAGCACTGGCGCGGTCGTTTATCGGCCGCGTGAGAGCGGGCGGTTATAATCCTTTGGCGCCTCGATTCACATGGCCCGACGACCGACAACCGCGCCAGGGTCCCAAATTACAACGCACGATAGCCGGCACGCGCAGTAGGAGCCCACGGTACTGCGCGCTGCAAACGTCAGTGTACCCTGGTGAGTGCCGACCACTTTGTCAAATGTAAACGGACACACCTGCGGCATGCGGGGAACCCAGGCAGCCGGAATCACCGCTGGAGAGCTCCCCTTCCTTTTCATATAAACGATCGCCGCTGGACCAGGACTGATGGTGCGAAGCCGTGATGGGAGGAAGTGGAGTGCATGGGGGACCAAGAAGGGGCACATGTGGGGGCGGAAACGGAGCAGATTTTGTGCCGGTAGATGTATTATCGATTTTCTCGGATTAATATCAATATAGTAGGCCATTCAAATACATTCTGTTCAATCAGACCACTGGAATGGTATTGTATTCAACGCCGCTGCCCAGCCTACATTTTTTGTGGTGATTGGCATCAAATTTGAAAACGGGGCTGCTCGTCGTTGATGGCAGCGTCGAGAGCTCGAGCTCGTCGTCTCATCAAATCAGATGGGCATGTCAACCCGCTTTATTGATGGTGTTTTCCCAAAGCGGCTGCGCAAGCGACGCACATCAGTTCTGGGCACTGGTAAACCCAGTAGGGGAGACATCTGAGCTGATACATCATGCATATCTCTGTGGGAGAGCGTATGATATATCCTTGCACGTCTCTAATCAGAAGCTAGTGATACATCACTCACCCATGGTCTGGTCTTTCAACAAATACATAGTTTATTAATTTTTTATGTGGGTGATCAATAGTAAAAGGTAAGTATTGGATTATGGGCGCGGAAACGGATGAGGTCGTGAGGGTAAGAGGTTACAGGTATGCCCGGAGGGCCATTTGAATAGTAATATATGTTGGGACAGATTGGCCCTGGCGAGTGTGCCGAGAGGCCGACACACCGCGACGTGCCATCATCCCACGCACAGACCATACCGGCTCGTTGCTTCTCACTGTCATCATGGCCTGCCAGCCTCTCTCAAGCCTCTCTCATCGTTGCCTCAACCAGCCGCTGGATCATATTCTATTCAAATACCCTGTCTTGTGATCTGGGATCAAGCTTCAAACCGTCCTTCCATTCCTCTTCATGGGATCTCGGCGCTCGCTAGCATTTCTTT
>JARKIE010000495.1:0-56057 GCA_029378255.1 Mycena rosella
TTTTGCTGTGCAAGTCAAGGGGGCCCAAAGATAAGAAAATATGATATCACCTACAATTTTTTTCCTCCGGCGATCTCGTAGCCCTCCCTACCCTACGTAAGCAACACGTGATGGGAAAATTGCCTTTTTGGGACATGCCGGTTGCCGAAAGCTTGCCAGTTAGCACAAAATAATATGCTGTACACGGGGGTGCCGTGCATTTTTTTAAAAAATTCACAGAGAAGCTTGAGCTCATATGAAGTAGTTTCTCGCATTGAGACCATAACGAATATGCTGAATGTTCAGGTCAGAATAGAAATACATTATCTTGATCGTGTTCCCCCGATCTCCCCCAATTCGCGCCAATGAGTCGAAAATTGGATTTAATCAACTTCTATCCTTTCTCCCCGACACGCACATTTAATCCTTGTTCTCCGCCTCAGCAGCATGTGCAATCAAAGATCCGAGCGGAGCCAAATATTTCCTCATGCCCATTCGCATGCGCCGGAAAGTTCATCTGCGGTCGAGCCAATATATGCTTGCGGCCAGCTGACTGGGCTGTATCCTGGACTGAAGAGAATGCCCTGTGGACGAGGCTCTTTAATTCAACAGGCCTGGAGAATGAAATAGCATGCTTGCCGTCGCCTGTTTGTGCTTGGATCACCAGACCCACGACCCGAATTAGATGTGGGGTGTTCCCAAGCTGTTTTCCGAACTCCGGGAAGCAACTAAGAATGTCTGCGGGGTCCCAGAACCTTCCAGGAGGTCTCCAACCCTCTCAAAAAAAGTGGTGCGCAATTTTTTTTTCGCCGGGGGCTGAGTACCCCCCCTCCCTCTACCCCATATGGCATATCCTTATCTTTGGGCCCCCTTGGTGCAAGTTCAACGTTCAAGTTGAAGTTTATGAGGGTCGAAGCTCGAGTGCGAACTTTTTCCATCAACATCAACGATCGGATCAACGCTGTCAAGTTGGTCTCCGACTCTCTGACCTTCGGCGCGGGCCAAGCACACGATACGGGGCGCACTCTACCGCGATGAGCTCGGGCAGCTTCTCTCGCGGAGCGGCGCGGAGAAGGGTTTGTGGAAAAGGCCCCGCGTGGGTTGCCGATTACCTTTGTTCTTGGGCGTACAACGAGGCGTGGCCTGCCGCGAGCGCGATTCCTGCGGTCGTGGGGTCGCGCAGATTTAGGACATACAGACTACCTCCGCCTCCTCCTCCTCGCCCATGCTCGTCCTAGTCCCTGGGCACCTTCGTCCACCGCCCTTCATTCTGTTACGACCATCTACTACGCTCCCTACGCCCCCGTCTCTCTACTCCTTCCCCGTCCTCAAGTTCATCTCTCGTCTCTATCGCACATCGCCCCGACTCCCGCCCACTGCCCTCCTCTCGCGGTACTACACAGTATCACGCATGACCGTCACCTCCAGCTTACATCGACGCTTTGCCGACGCCCCTCCCGGCAGGCCTCCCTCCTCATCCGCACACCTCTAACCCACATCGTCCTCGCCCCGCATCGTCCTCGAACCCGCGCCACTACCGCACCAGGTGCGCCTCACCCACCCCGCATGTTCACACACACACGCACGCGCCTGCATTCGACGACGGCGAGCGACGGCGCCGATTAGGCATCCGTCTCTCGGAGCTGGCTTGCTCTTCTTTTCCTCTTCCTTCCTTCATTTTTTCCGGCGCGATTTCGTGTTATCGTCTCGAGCTGCGCTGGCGTATTATTCCTGTTTTAGTTCGATGTCAAGGCTGAGCTGACCGGGGAGCAAGAGGAGGGCGGGAGAGCAGGGGATGGATGGATGACTGGTCATCCGATGCGTCGTCGCTCTAAAGCTCCCCCATTCGCTCCGTCTACCCACCCCCTTCTGTGTGCCGTCATGATCATTGCAGTTCCTCGCCGTACTTATGTCACGTCGGCGCGCGGCTCCCTCCCACAGTCCGCGGCCTCCCCTCCTCCCCGTGCCTACACGGCACATGCTCACCTCCTCCCCACCGCGTCGCGTATCCCCGGCCGCAGCCGCACCGCACCGCCGCGCACGCACATGGGGACGGTCCCGCTGCTTCGCCCGTGCTCTGGGACGTGCGCGGGGATTACGGGCGGGACGATAGGGATTGGCGCGCCGTGCATAGCATGGCGGGGGCTGGTGGGGCGTGCTCCCTAGGCTCCGCGCACGCAGCCGAAGCGCGCGTAACGAGGCTGACGCGCTCGGGGTGTGTGATCGGGGCTCGCGCGGCCGCTGCTTCGGGGCGTGCAGAGGATCCTGGGCGGGGCGCGAGGGGCGCCCTTCCTTTCTTCCTTTCTTAGCGCGTGGCCGGCGAGCGCAAGGCTGCGCCTCCATTCTTCTATTTATTTTGTGTTGTCCCGGTGCGGGGGTGGGCGTTGTGGGTGTTGTGGGCGTTGTGGGTGTGCGAGCAGCGCTGCGCCTTCTCTGCGACTGTCTTGGTCTTGATCTCTTGGTGGGGCGCGCGTGGGCGGCGCCGGCGAGCGCAGGCCTGCACCTTCATTCTTCTTTCTCCTTCGTGCGACTGGGCGCGGGGGCTCGGGCGGGGGTCGAGTCCGCGCCTCCTCCGTGTACTGCGTCGCGGGCGTCCTGTTGCGGACCTGCGGTGCCGCGCCGGTTGTGGACTCGACGTACCTATCCTCGGTGCGGAGACGTGGCGTTGGTGCGGCGTTCTGGCTGCGACGCGACGGGGGCGGCTACGTGGAGGGGACGTGCGGCGGAGGGCAATGACCTGCTCGCTGCAGGATACGCGGTGGTGCGCCAGCCATGCGTGTGGTCGACGTATGGTCTTCCTGCGTGCCGGATCCTGGTCATTGTGAGCTCTCCCGGCGGCATGGTAATCTGGTGCGGGGGCACGGGCAGAGGCGTGGGTGCGTCGAAGCGGGGAGAGTGTACGCTATCCTCCTCGCCTTCCTTGGCCGTTAAGACGACGAGGATAGGACAGTCCGTTGCACTTTTTTCCCTCGCCATCTCCACTCCCTCTGTTTCGGTCGGCGCAAATTGTGAAATAGTGACCGAGGTTGGCCTCGGATTCAGGAGCTCCCGGCCTGGCGTTGTCTTTACACATTGTACCGAATGTGAATGAATAACCTTTCATTTTTGGCTCGCTCCTGGCAAAGCAGTAATTGAGGATGCTGCTCATTTGAGCTTTCCTCAGCCTGGATGACGTCGGACATTTGCAGCTCACGCGACCGCGGCCGCGAAGCTTTGGACCGTGTACATTTCCGAGGCCCAGAAGTCCGCCAAATCGACAAATCCGTGGTCGAGAGCCGAAAGCACGACATTCGGATGTGTGTTTTATGAGTATAATCTGCTCATACCTGATGGTTTTGGATGGCAGGCTGGCCTCTTTTTCCGCCAGTCTCGCCGCCTGTATCATCGAGAGAGCTGCAAGACTCTCATACTGCTCTACCGACTCTACTCTCCAGCTACTGTCCCAAATCTCTCAGCAGCTCGCAGCTTGAACTGCAAATAGCCGCACATCCGTCATAGGAGTACCGGTTCTCTTCAAGCCGGGGACTACCGTAACGCACTGTGGTTTATCAGCGGTCTCAGTCTGACATGTACCCTGATTGCGACGCTCCTCGCACAATGGGCCCGGGATTTTCTACACAATGCGGACTTGTCCTCTGCCCCGCCATCCGCGCTCGAAGTCATTCCTATTGGTATTATGGGCTGAAGCGATTTCAACATGCATACCGTGGTTGAAATCATCCTCACAAATCTCTACTTTTCTTCTTCGCCGGGCTAGTCGCTTTCCTCATCCCCAGGTTGCCGGTGCCGAACGCTGCCGGCCAATGCCGATCACGGGAGTTTTCAGTGCCGCGTATATTAAATACTGAGCTGTGGCTGAAGCCGAAGCCGAGCCGAGGCCGTCCCAAGCCAGCGGCTTGATGACGGCTCGGCTTGGCTATATATGGTAACGGCTTGATAGCCATCAAAAGCCGGGCCGAGCCAGCCGTAACCGAGCTGCGGCAACATACCATCCCGGAGCGCCGTTACCCTTAAGATCGCTAGCTTTCTGAAGCTGAGACGGTTCTCCAAAAAAAAATCTTAGGCTCGCGGCTATCGCAGGGCCTTGAGTCGAACGAGGGTCTTCAGATGGTAGGTTATCTGACTCGTACCTCCTAACGAGAATCCGATGCGCACCCTGGGGCCTGCGCCTCCCTGCCTTTCCTACATATTTCAATCCCTAACCTGACTGACGAAATCCGAGGAAGGAAATTCGACCGCCTTACATTATAATCCCTAACCTAACTGACGGAAACCGAGGTAAGGAAATGCAACCACCCCACATCCCAGAATATCTCCACAGATGACTCAAGCATGGAGTGAAATAATAGAAGGGGCAGTTTGAACTTTGGACCGCGAACGGAGCACCGAAAAATGACCTCTGGGGTCGAGAACATGGCAGGGCCCCGAGTCAAACGAGGAGCTTCGGATGGACTGCGTAGACGAGGCATAATGGAATCTGATGCGCGCCGTGCACCTCCCTGCCTTTCCTACATATTTCAATCTCTAAATTCATTGACGGAATCCCAGGAAGTCTGGGAGTTGGAAATGCCGCTAAACACACCGCCATCAATACCGCCATCAATATCGCCGGCATACCGGCTCCACCAGGCGGAGTTTGAGTTCCGCCCAATATCCCGCACCCCGCCGGCGGCCCCCAGTCTTGTCTAATAAAATGATGTAATAAAACTACATTTCTGCCTGATGGGGCTACCGCTTGCGTAGATGAAGGTTCGCGTTCGAGCGGAAAGAACCACTTCAACACCCCCATAATTTGGTACAGGGAACTTATGGTCTTTGGGGAATTAAGGAAACCTTTCTGTTTCTTTTTTATAAATTTGTACGATTAGAGAAGCCCACCGAATGTATGTTCAACTACACAGGCCGACAGAAAATATCTGTCCTGGCATAGAAATCGGGATGGGCCCATTGGCCTTTGAGGCCAGACAAAACTCTCATTCTGCTCGCTGCTGTACGGTTTTGGCAACAAGCAACACAGTGACGAAGGAGAGATGGGTGCTTGTAGCTATTGATCCAGAACTATCATTCAAGCTCCGCTGATCGAATCTCACCATGAAAATGCCGCCGATCACACCGCCGGCCTCCCAAATCCCCGGCATTTCTAACTCCCAAACGGACTCCGGAATCCGACGTGGAGAAATTCAAACACCTTGCGCTCCAGAATGTCTTCAGATGAATCGAGCGTATAACTCCTCAGGCCAAATCGGCGGGTTGGACCATGAACGGACCGCCGGAAAAAACAGACCTCCGTGGCCAATATGGCGGGACCCCGAGTCGAACGAGAGTTTTCGGATGGTAGGTTATTTGCCGTACCTCTCCCCATGAGGATCCGATGCGCACCGTGCACCTCCCTGCTTTTCCTACATATTTCAATGCCTTAATTCATCCGCAACATCTGGGGTGGAGGAATTCAACTACCTTGCATCCAAGAACGTCTTCGCCGATCAATCAAGCGTGGAGTGGAATAATAGAAGGGGTGGTTTGAGCTTTGGATCATGAACGGAGTGCTGAAAAAAATCCCTTGTTGAGGAATACGATGGCAGGGCCTCGAGTCGAACGAGGGTCTTCGGAGGACTATGTAGGAGGCCTAATGGAATCCGATGCGCTCCTTGCGCATCCCTGCCTTTCGTACCTTCGTAGATCCCTAAATTCATTGGCGAATCTGGGTAGGGAAATTGCGCTGTGTTCAAGTTGTGTTGTTACTTGCATATCTGGAACTAATATAGGTATACCTCGATTGATCCGGAGGAAAACACTCGCGTCGATGAGCTCGCGCTCGTTCTCTCCCGTGCGACTCTACCAGACGTGGCAGGCACGGCGGTCGTTCATTGAAGGAGAAAAAAACGAGGACTCCGACTCACGGCAGAGTCTCGAGTCGAACGAGGACCATCGGGTTCTCAGGATCGCACTAGCGTAATTAATACTTCCCGAAGCACACCGTGAGCCTCCCTGCCTTTCTTGCCCCCAATTACTTATTCCGGCTGTTCAACGTTCAACGTTCAAGTTGGAAGTTCGAGCACTGCTTCCATCAACATCAGCGATCCGATCAAAGCTGAGCTAACCGTCGGTCTCGGAAGCAAATGGCGGGGCAACTGTCCAGCAAGTTCGCAGTCCTCAGGGCGCAGCAGGACCTAGGGAGTTGTGGGAAAGCTAACGATTCGTTTCAATCGCATTCTCATTATTTCTGCTTAGCTTCAGCCGTGCGCTCTTGCTTAGCCCACAATCCACCTATTTGAGGATTCCGACGCCAGGCTGCTAGAGCCACACCCGGATAGCCCGGTGGATCGCACCCCGCGCGCTCGAAATCGACTGGTCCGCGCAATGAAGGTCGGCGGAAACACCGCCTTTGCTCTGGTAGATCCCTAAATTCATTTGCAAAATCTGAGGTAGGGCAATTTCAACCACCTTACATTACAATGTTTTCACAGCATGACAATCAATCATACCCGCCGCCTGTCCTGTTGCGGCATAATCCTGTAGCCCGCTGCCGAACCAGCAGGAATCCCGACGTGTCGAGTATCTTTTCCACCGTGAGTGAGGATGTAACTGCTGAGAGTACCCGGATAACTTATGAAGGACCAATCGAGGTCCATGCAGAAAAATATCTTCTACGCGGGGCTATGGCAGGGCCCCGAGTCGAACGAGGGCCTTCGGGCTACATCAATGATATTGGCAAAGCCCACGTGAACCCGATGCGCACTGTGCGCCTCCCTGCCTTTCCTGAGTGTCCGGATCCCTTAATTCATTAGGAAAATGTGAATAACCGCCTTACATTCCGCACTTTCCAGAATGTCGTTGGATGAATCAAGCGTGGGGACCACGAACGGACCTCGGAAAATAATGTCCTGCTCATTGGAGGAACTATGGCAGGGCCTCGAGTCGACGGGAGCTTCGGATGGACTGCGTACGAGAGGAATAGTGGAATCCGATGTGCAACGTGCGCCTCCCTGCCTTTCCTACGTATTTCAATCCCTAAATTAATTGACGCAATTCGGGGTAGGAAAATTCAGCCACCTTACATCCCAGAATGTCTTCCAGATCAGTCAGTTGGGAGTGAAATAATAGAAGGGGCGGTTGGACCGTGAACGGACCGCCGAAAAAAAATCTTATCGTTGAAGAAAACATGGCAGGGCCCCGAGTCGAACGAGGGGCTTCGGATGGAATCGTTCCACCAAAATCTAATGGAATCCGATACGCGCCGTGCGCCTCCCTGCCTTGCTTGCCTGTCTGGATTCTTAATTCATTCGTAAAATTGGGGAGAGGCCTAGGGCAATTCCACTGCTCCGCCCGCCCAAAACGGCAATGCCCACTCTACTCGCCTTTGGACTCCCAGAACGCTCAAGGTGATACCCCTCGCCTTGCCACTATGGAATATGTAACCCAATACTGTACCGGACCAGCAGGAATCTCAATGTGTTGCACTCCTCAACCTTCGTCCGTGAACAAGTATGTGAACTGAGTATCGGTGAGACATGCAACCAGTCACGGTCCGCGCAAAAAGAAATTGTTGCACAGCTTGGAACCATGATGGCAGGGCCCCGAGTCGAACGAGGGCCTTCGGATGGTATGTCCGGAGTTGGTAACGAGAATCCGACGCGCACCGTGCGACTCCCTGCCTTTCGTAGCTTCGGAGATGCCTGAGTTCAGGGATGAATCTGAATCCGGAGTAGGGAAATTGCGCTGGTAAGGGTTGGATTTAAAGTTGTGCTGTTGCTTGCATGTGGAACCAATGTTCTGAGAAAAAATACAAACGATGCGCCCTACGCTCGAGAAAGTTCTCGAGACGTGGCAGCCGCGGCGGTCGTTCGTTGAAGGAGAAAAAGAAGAAGACTACTATTCACGGCAGAGCCTCGAGTCGAACGAGGACCATCGGGATATTGGGGATTGAACTCGCGTAATATTCGCCAAAGCACACCGCGCGCCTCTCTGCTTTTCTTGCCCCCGATTAAGCATTCCGGCTGTTCAACGGCCAACGTTCAGGTTCGAGTGTGCGAATTGTGTGCGAACATCACTACATCAACGATCCGATCAAAGCTGAGCTGGTCTTTCCGCGCAAAATGGCGGAGCAACTAACTGTCCAAGCACGGATGTGACCGCCAAGTACTAAGTACTCGAAGTTGCCAGCAACAAGGTCAGCGATCCGCCGGGGAGTTGGGGGAAGAAAGCTAACGATGTGCTTGACAGCTTCAAGTTTTACTACTTATTTTGCCGTGCTCTCTACCCATTTGAAGATTACTACACCTGCTTTGCCTGCGCACTCCGCGCGCTCGAAATCGACTGGTCCGCGCGATGAAGGGCGGAACCACCGCCTTTGCGCTGCTTTCGGCGCGGGTCAAGCAGCCTCGCGGGCGCGCGCTAGAGCGCACTCTACCGCGATGAGCTCGGGACGCGTGTCAAGACGACGAAGTGGTGGCTCGCGGAGGAGGGCGAGGCGCCGCGTCGACGCTGGTTGTCTTCTAGGGCGTACACCGAGGCTTCGGTGCTGTCCGCCACATATGCGTGGCCTGCCTCGAGCGCGATTTCCGCGGTCATTGGCGGCGCATAGAGCACAGACTACCCCCGACCATCACTATCTTCGTCCGCGATGGCGCCCTCCCTACTTAGGATGCGCCCCTCCGTCTTTCTGCACCCTGCACCCCGCACTCCGCATGCCCCGCTCCCTCCGCACTTTCCCCCGCTCTGCGTCTACTTCACGTAGCGTACTTTACTATTCCTATTCCATATCACAATCCACGATGCATCTCGCCCCTCCGTCCTTCTCGTCTTCCCGTCTTTCTCCCCCCTCCCTGGATCGCGTCTGACCCCCCGGTGCACGTATGCCCCCCCCACCCCTTCCGCACCGTATCCCTACTTCGTCGTCGGGCCAGTCACATACACCCGCCCCCATCTCCGTCCATTCCCGCCACGTCTCACTTCCACGTCTCCCCTCCTCCTCGCCCGTGCGCGTCCTCATCCTCTGCCTCCGTGCCCTGTTCCCTTCACGGCCTTCGTTCCGGCCTCATCCATGATCATCTACACGCCCCCGTCTTCACGTTCCTCCTCGTCTTCGGCGCGCCTCCACCGTACATCGCCCCCGCCCACTGCTCTCCTCTCCCCTTGCTCCTTCGTTATGCCTCTCTCCTCGGCGGTCCTGTACAGTATCACGTCCTGAACGCGTACGTCCGCTCTCTCTTCTCACCAACTCGACACCGACGCCTCTGCAGGCTTCCCTCTGCACTTCTGCTCGCCCCACCCGCATCGCCCGCCCGCCGACTACCGCGTCATTACCGCCCCAGGTACGCCTCACCCCGCATACCTTCTGTACATACACACATCGTTCGACGACAGCGAGCGGAGACGGAGACGGAGACGCGATAGCGCCGATTAACCATGTCGGGACTGGCTTGCTTTTCCTTTCCTCCAGCGCGATTTTGTATTGTCGTTTTGAGCTGACATGGTTTCCTGCTTTCAGATACGGATCCACGCTGAAGGGCGGCGGAGCGATTTGGTAGAGGAAGAGGGAGGGGGCTGCATGCGTTCGCTGGCCGTCCGGGTACGTCGTCGCTCGAATGCTCTCCCCCATCCCGATCTTCCGCGTGCGGCTACCCACCCCCTTCCACGCACGGTCCGCGCTTCGCGTTGCGTCGAGTGGCGGCGGACATCGTTTTCGTGCGCGTCGCGCTGTCCGTCGGCGCGGTGTCTGCCCTTCCTTGCCCGCGTCCTCCCCTCCCCTCCTCCTCTCTTCCCGCGCCTACACCACCCATACTCACCTTTTCCCCAGACTCCTTCCACTAGCCCCCGCACGCCCCCCCGCGCACCCTGCACGGAGCCGACGAGCGCACCATGCCGACGCGCGCACCACGCTACGCACATCGATATACGGGGCTGACGGGTGCGCTGGGACCGGGGCTCGCGCGGGGACGGGGATGGTCTCTCTGCTTCGGGGCAGGGTGCCCCCGTATGCGCGCGTGGCGGATGCGGGAGGGGCCCCGTGCGTGGAGATTAGCGGGGCGTGTGGGTCATGCTCCCCAGGCTCTTCGCCGCCGACCCCCCGGACGCAGACGCGGGCACCACGCTACGCACATCGATGTACGGGGCTGACGGGTGCGCTGGGATCGGGGCTCGCGCGGGGACGGGATGGTCTCGCTACTTCGGGCACGCCCCTGTATGCGCGCGTGTTGGGTGCGGGGTGGTGTGGGCGAGGGTGCGCGCGGGGGTTGGCGGGGCGTTGTGGGTGTGCGAGGTATCCCTGCGCCCTTTCTTTCTTCCTTTCTTGGTGTGGTGTGCGTGGAGTGCGGGGTGCTGTGGGCGAGGGTGCATAGACCTGCGCCTCCATTATCGTGTGGGGCGAGGCTCGAGTTCGGGGTTGACCAGGCGTTGTGGGTGCGAGGCCGTGAGCACAGCGCAGCGCCTCCTCCGTGATCGTCTTGATCTTCCTCTCTTGGCGGGGCGAGTGCGGGGCATCACTCGCGTGGCAGGTGCGGGCGGTGTGGGTTCCCTTTTTGTGTCGCCCGGCGCGCGCGTCCTCGTACCAGGGCGCTCATCTTGTTCTTTCTTCTATTTGATGTGTCGCAGGTGTCCCGGGCGGCCGGCCAGTGCGCCAGCGGTGGGGTCGGATGGCCTCGCGGCTCGAGGTTCCCCCCCTACCTATCTTCGGTGTGCCGGCGGCGTCAGCGGAGACGTGGCGTCGGTGCGGGGGTTCTGGGTTCTGGCTGTGACGGCGATGGGGGACGTGCGGCGGAGGGTGTTCGGTGTGTGCTTGACGTGTGCTCAGCGTGTGGTCTTTCCGCATCCCCCTACCTATCAGCACACAGGCTCGGGATCGAGCTCTTGCACTACGGAGACGCTATCGCAGGCGTACGCCATGGGGATCCTGCTCGTCATCCGTGCTTTCCTCCCGGTGGCTGATTGAGCCCTTCTGACAGCGCTGTCTCCGGCGCGAGGCGCAGGTGAAGCCGCAGGGTTGAGGGTGTGTCGAAGCGGGCAGAGTGTACGCTATCCTCGTTTTCTTCTTCCTTAACCGTTCGAAGATAGAACAGTCCATCGCACTCTTTTCCTCGTTATCTCCACTCGCTTCTCTGTTTCGGTCGCGGGAATTGTGAATATACCGAGTTGGCCTTGAATTCAGGCGCTTCTGGCTGTTTTACATTGTACCGAATGTAATGACGTATACCGAATGCGAATCAATATTCCTTCCACTTTCAGCTCTCACAACCGTGTTTTCTGATTGATGATGCTGCTCATTTGAGCTTTCCTGGATCAACAATGTCGGACAAAAAGAAAGGCAGCGTAAGCCCAGCGCAAGGTTCCATCCATTGAAGTGCATCCAGCATCTCATATTCGTACATGTGTTCTATCGCTACAATCCCATACCTGATGGTTTTGGATGGCAGGCCGGCCTCTTTTCCGCCATTCTCACCGCCAACTCAGCACTCGCAGCAGCTGCAAACGGCCGCGCATTCATCACCAGTTCTCGTCAAGCCGGCGACTACATCCCTCTGCAACGCACTGTAACCTCGGTCTCAGCCTCATCCTGTGCCATCATTGCGACGCTCCTCGAATAAATTCGGAGTAATGGGTCCGGGATTTCATTCACAAGGTGAACATGTGCTTTGCCCGCCTTCCGCGCTCAAATTTATTCCGATCTGTATCACGGGCTGAGATGATTCAACATGCACACCGTGATTGAACTCATCCCCTTCCCTGCTTTCTTGTTCGGTGGGCTAGTCGATTTCATCCTCCTTAGCAACCTCGGAATCACGGTGCTGAATGCAACACTTTTGGGGATTGTTTCGGCTGTATATTCCCTCCTTACCCTTCTGCCCTATCCGTATCAACCCCTCTTTCCGGTGCATCTTGGCGCCTGAACTCTCGCTACGATGAGAAAGCCGGATGAAGACACCTAAAAAAACCCCATTTGGCATCCTTCTATCTTGAGGCAAAGATTTCCTCCTTGCTGCCATTCGAAAATTATGCCTTACAAAGCTGCCAGAGGCAGAGGGCTAAAAAATGCTTTTAACCCTATATTTTCAATTGGGTCAGCCACTCTAGAAACTTCATCGGTGGATTGGGAAGGTGTCGTGGTTGAAAGGGGCTTCGGAAGGCCCTCCGCAGCCAGAAGGTCTTTCACCCGGGCTATCAGAGCTTACAACAGGAAATATCACTCGGAAATCAACACCGAAGTCTCAGCATTGAAGCCTAAGATATTATCATAGGCGCATTTGACGGTCGCGGAGAACTGCTTGAGAGCAAATTAGTGAATAAAATCTGAGCACTTGCGGGATTTCTTTGGCATCTGGTACAGGCCGGAGACTCCTCCCGCACACAGGGTCCATCAATGATGATATATTGGTATGCGGATAGTGTGTATACTAGCAGGGTTCCATAGAACAAACATGCAAGTAGCAGGAATAGAACAAGTGGAACATGGTACGAGGTCGTGCGATCTAATATGCGGGCGCAGGCAAGGTCACTGGGACAAAAGAGTGTGCAGTGTGTCTGATATTTTAATGAGAGCATTTTTCGCTAATTATTCATACTTGAAGTTGATAGTCCTTAGAATATGGCCAAACTGAGTTTTTGCTCCCTAGTTTTGGGGAACTCTCAGGTCCTGGGTCTAAGTTCAGTGGCACGATTCAGGTTCATAGTCTCAAGTCTCAAGTCTGATCAAAGCAGATTGATATCGGCAAACTCGGCACATTTTGACATTTCTGCTCCCATGCATCCAAAAAGCCAGTGAAATGGCTCTTGCACATCCCCTGGTATGATGTTCTCATTGAGGTAGTCCCACATGTATCCCTTTATGTCTTAATCCTTTTAATTTGGTAGTAAAGCGGACCCCTCCTCTTATAACTGTAGTTGAACTTGTTTTTCACAATTCACCGACAAAAGCCCAGCATGGGCATGACGGTTAAATCAGCGGCATGAAAATAACTAAACCATGTTAATATTTCATATCAATATCCTGATAATTCAAGAAAATGCTCCTAGTGAGCTTTTCACAAGGGTTTAGGACGAATAGGGCAGATGTCCCATTTGGGAAGTCGGTAAAGTCCGGCTGAGATAAAAGCGTGATCAAGACTTACGACCTAGACTGGGACTAAAACCTGCACCAAAACGTGTGACTACTGACTTGTGTTAAATAATGAAAAATACTGTTATATATTTTAGTACAAGAACAGTTGAAGCCGGGCTGGATGAATGAAGAGACAGGTGGGAAAGGGCTGAGAGTCGGTTTGCAGTGAAACGGTGCACTTGTGTGCAGCCATGAAATCACAACTCAAACTCAGCAAGTGAAGCAAGTGAACTCAATTAACACCAACTAAATTCAAATCTAAAATCTCACAAACTTCAACTCAAATGCTCGTGTGTGTGTGTTCAGGGAAGTAAGACAGGTGTATTGTCTATCAAGAATGTTGTTTCAATTCAAAAGATCTAAGGAATGCTCAAGCTTTCAATTATGTTGATGCACTTCTGTATTCAAATCTGGATTCGGTAGCACACTGAACTCCAATAGAATATCACAAGGGGGGTCCAGTCAATAGGTTGTGTTACTATGTAGTTCATCTGAGAAGGCAGTTCTCAATCAGACTCAGCCTGAGAAGGTAGTTCTCAATCAGGCTTTTAAAACTTTCACAGCGGGTTATTGCTATTCTCAATGTCCCAAGCCGATTGGACAAAGTGTGATGTACTTATAACCTGACACTAAGTCAAGTCTGAGTGACTAACTGCTGAGCGGCTTCAAGAGTTCTGAACTCCAAGCACTTATCCCAACTAGCGGTCCTTCTCAAGTTATTCACGTTCTCAAATCCAATCTGATCGTTCTTTCAAATATATTCTGTCTCTGAGAAACTTCTATTGCCTCCAGGAGAGGGGGAGTAGTTTGCTGGCATACAAGCTCTCTACCTACAGGTTTTATACAACTGGTGGTAACATAAGGAGATACAACAGAATAAAATGGATCTTTCTTCTGGGCAGCCTGGCTGACCCGATGGTTACGATGAGTCAATAGGACCCAATTAATTAGTACCCATGGGTATAAGCAGGCGGGCTCAGGCGGCATTTCTGATCATTATCAAACAATCTGCGGATCTGCGGGTTGGCAAATTGATCAATCATGGGCAACCCGCTTCTGGACTAATTCATCCAACAAGCCGATTGCAGTCCCCAGTCTTGAAGTTCTTCATTAATCAAGGCCCACACTGTGTACTCCATCCGAGCCACTGGTGAGATGGGCAGTTCTACAAGAATCCCCTGAGACTAGCTGTTGGCACTTGAGCAATGCGGCAATCAACAATTATTTGATTGCTCAGTTGTTTCATCCGTGATTGATATCCGGCTGTGGGTGTCCGCACACAGCTATGTTCTTCATTTCTATCTCTATTCTTTCTGTTTCAATCCATTCAATCTGTAGCTGATCTACAGCTGGTCTCGTTCAATGAAGATCTTCAACCAGTGCATGTTATTCTCATCAAATATTCCCTCAGAATCATGGGTCAATCAATAGCAGAACTCCGCTTGCTCCAGCCAGTTTCAGATACTTGGTAGTTCCTCTTGTTCACCTATGGTGTAATAGAATCCAGTTTTCAGCTGGCTCCTAGAGCCTGACATATGATTAAAAGTCTTAATCTGACCCAGTGAGATGGACCACCATAAGAACTTCAATGCTTGTTTACTGTTGGCTTGCAACCATCAACGGTTTAATATATCACTCCGAGGAGAGTGTATACCCTTCAAATGTCCTACTTATGCACAGTAGATAGGTCATGTGAAATAAATGAAAAATTGAATTTGGTTGCGATAGTTCCAGTGTGGCACAGACTCAGAAAGGTCTGTCCATGGGTGGAAGGATTCTTCAAAATTCGGGTCACAAAAAGTTGGTTGAACAGGTGGAAGCAGGAACAAACAAATCGTGGGAAAGAAGCTGATGATCGGTGGTAAGACAGACAATTACCGATTTCAGACCTGGGAACCTCCGGATCCAGGGATTACAACCGAGAAGCAAATGATTCCTGGTAACAGGTCTTGAACAGTGCAATGGAAGTGGGCTTTGCAGCTTGTCAATAATAAACATGGTGAGTGGCAGACAAACCTGGCCTTGAATTTCGGAGGAATGAACATATGAATTAGGAGCAGCCGAACTTAAGTTCGGACCGAATGCATCCCCCTGGGAGCTGAAAGTTGCAAAACTTAAGTTCATGTTACCCTCCCCACCATGTATGGTGTACCTGTACCCGTGTTCCACCACTGCACCGGAACTTAAGTCCAGCACACTTAAGTCCCATCGCACCACTTAAGTGTCCCACATCTCAAGTCCTATACACAACTGAAGTCCATTTCTTAAGTTCTATCTACAACTAAAGTCCATTTTTCAAGTTCCATCTACAAATGAAGTCCCTACAAAGCTGCACTTACATGCAATGTGCTAGTACTTAAGAGCACATAGGACAACTTAAATTCGGGGTTTTACATAGAATACAGGTAGTGTAGAGTAGGTAGGGTACAGTAAGAGAACTTAAGTTCTGCAGAAATTTCAGTCCCCAAAGGGATGTACTCGGTTGGAACTTACAGTGTTTCCTGAAAGTAATGAGAATAACAATTTTTTTTTTTTTCGGTGATGTATGCGGAATTTCCAAAACGGGACGCTTTTGATCGTACTTTCTCGCTTCCCGCTCCGAGCGACAAGCTCTCTTTCCTGCCTCCTCCACCATGTCGGACGGAGACGACCCTGACTATCGTGCCTTGGCCGACGAGGACGACCAGCTTGAAGACAATAACCTCGATGGGATGCTGCATCAGCTCATGGTACAGAAGCCGCACTGTGCGCACCACTACACTCTTTTCCGACAGCCTGAGCTCACCTAGACCCACCATTTCAGTGAATAAATGGATGGTATCGACTCCCGAAGTTGAGGCTAAGAAGGCAAAGGCAAGGAAAACAAAGGAACAACGGAAGCCCAAATGCAAAGCCCCAACCGCTGACTCCGAGGATGACGACGTGGTATCGAAGCCTAACAAGAAAGGCAAGCACCAGGAAGACTCGGACAACCCACGCATCGAACTGACAGGCTATATCCACGTCATGAAACCCACATCCACCGTTGCATCCAGCTCTTGCGGTCGCTCGAAACCGAAAGCTGAATCTTTTTACATTCAACGCGGCCCATTCCAGTTCACCTCCCACTGTAACTACGAGGCCTTTCTCTCTCTAATGGCTGCCACTCTGCCCTGCCCTGATGGTCATATCGTCCTCGACAAGGTCGAGTGGAAACCACAAACCCCCGCAAATTGCAGTCCACTACCTCTTGGCGGTGCTATTGGCTATAAGGTTCTCATGAACCAGATCTCCAAGTCCAAGGACAAAATTGTCATTATATCCATGCCTGGACCGAAAAAACCTGCCGACAATGCTCCGGTAACATCATTTCATTTGTGTATGTGCCAGCTAACTCTCCTCTGCTAGTTCTGGAGCACCACCGAAGACGATGCTGTCCCACCCGTAGCTCCATCCGGAGCATCTGACCGTCAAAATAACACCGCATCCAGCACCGACAACAGCTTTGACTTTGCCGAATTGGAGGCATCCAGCACTGAGGGATCAGTGGGTGAACAGAAGGTACGCCACGGTAGCTCATATTCAGGTCTGTGCCAATAGCTAAGCAGCGCATGCTAGATGCGATTTGAAAGTGCCGTGGGTCCGAAAGTCGAAGCTCTGAAGGAGCATTGGCCGTTGAATGACAGTGGGAAGTGGATCTATACGGATAAGGTCGGCTTTCAGTGGGAGCTGACTCCCATTCGGCTTAGCGTTTGGGGTGCTCATTTGGTGTGTTCTTGGTGTTTGGGCTGGCCCGCAGTCTGATATATTTCTTATTCAGGCATGCGGATCAGCGACCCTCGACGAAGCTCCTTTGTCTGGTCAATTCAATATCTCTAATCGTATCAAGCACACCGCTGCATCGACGAATCACGTTGCGGCTCCTACCATCATTCCGAACGCGCCTGCTCCTCCTCCTGCCTCACCCTCCAACGCCGAAAGACTGATGGAAATGTTGACAATGTCGATGTTACATCAGAACCAGCAGCAACAGCAAAGCAATGCACTTGTTCCGATCACCAACCAACCGCTCGTCATTCCAGTCGCAGCCGCATCTGCCCCGCAATCACCAGTCAAGCCATGTCATTGCTTCGTCCCCCTCGAAGAATTTTGCTCATTTTACGGAATTATGCCTTGCCCCGAACGCCTCCAGAAGCTCGAGTACAAACCCGGCGACACCGGAATCGTGAAACTGACGCATGAAGATTGGAATGAGTTTGCAGGGTTCCCGTCCTTGACGTGGCAGAAAGTTCTAGATAAGCACCGCCAATTTGTGAAGGATGCGCACGGTGGGCTATGGGCATAGTTTTCGAGTTGCTTTGATACCTCACTGTTTTTCGTTGTTGTCAACCATTGTAAAAGTTCTTAGCAGTACCCATGAATGTTATTCAAACTCGTGTTATTCTGTAACACAGTGGCTACTCATGCACATCATCGCGAACAATATATCCGGCATGTCGGAACCACGCACGAGCTTTCTCGGGCGTTATGCAGTTAGTCGAATCAGGCAGGATGAGGATTGGGTCTTCTGCTGATCTGATCGAGTGGCCATTTGCTCGGAGGTACACTTTCCCTGTCAGCAAAAATATAAGCGAGATCTAAAATTTGGTCCAAATAGGGGCACGTACAGGTGCTGAACGACTCCTCGATCGGATTGAGGTCGGGGGAATAAGGTGGGAGGTACAGAAGCATGATCCCTGGTAATGGACAATGATTAGACCGAGTCGTCTGCAGTTGATAGAGGAAAAACAAGCCTTGTGCGTTCAAAACTTCTTGCAGAGTGTCGGTGTGGTGAATCTGGCAGTTATCCATCACGAGAACGCTGCGGTTGTCCGGAAAGACCCCCATTTCCGGGACCTGGAAAGGAATTAGCATTTCCGTGACTCTCGAACGCGTAGGACTCACCACATCTTCCACAATGAAATCAAAGAAATCAAACAAGTCAAGGGATCCCTCAAACACCCGCTGGGCTATGTAGCCGTCACGACTCATTGCAGCAACCAAACTATACTGCATGCCTCGGATAAAAAAGTCCTCGAAATGTGCGGGAAAGCCAATCGGAGCACGGCCATAGCGGCGTGATACGTCATGCTCGTTCTTGCTGGATTCGTCGACAGTCACAAATTCCCGCCCAGTTCCGGAGAGCCCATTCTGTATTGTGTACAGGTAGTCGCGGCGCCGTTCGATGTCGTGTTCAACCGCAATTTTGTGAAGCAGTTTGCGCGTAAGACCGACTTTCTCGAGAGTGGCTTGGAGGGCAGAAATGGAAATATTGATATCGTGATGGATGATGAGCCACCATTTCAGCTCAGTAAGGTAGGTGTCAGCGTTCTTTGTGTATATTTCTTTGACAGCAGTCAATGTGGCGAGGCCGATGATACGAGGGCGGCCCATGATGGGTGGTGGGGGTGGATTGACTGATCCGAACTCTTCAAAGATCTTTGCCCAGCGATAGAGACTAGCCTGTGAAACGAGCAGAGTGGAGAAAATGGCGGATCAATCCCATCCAAGCTCTCATAAGCGCAGAGTGCACTCCTTCATGTCGGGACTGATGCGGTGGTTACCCATGGCGGTCTAGTGTCATTCTAGTGAGTCTGGGTGCAGTGTGGTTGCAGCAGATGGTGTTCTGACAAAGACAAAGACGAGAGGAGGTGCCAGCGACAGCGATCAAAAGCGTCCCGTTTTGGAAATTCCGCATATGTCACTGAAAAAAAAAAATGGTTATTCTCATTACTTTCAGGAAACACTGTAAGTTGAGCTAATAAAGTATTTGAAAACATGGCAGATACGAACACAATGTTTCCACTGATATTACTCTCGTAGCATCCGGCTGAGTCAACAAGCTTGCAATTCACAATATAATACAGCCCGCTGCTACAGCCGCCAGGGCATGAACTCGAGTTTGGAATACACTCAGAACTCCACTGTTTGCTAGTGATCTGGAAGTAAATAAGTGGCTGCAGACCAATACTACAAAGAAGCATGGATGTGCGAAATGTGCGTCAAAGGTTGCCTAGAGTTCAGATTGATCATCCGGCTGAGGAATATGTGTGCAAAAACAAAGACTTACAAGATAGAATCATTTCAATCATTTCCTCCTTGGTGTGTCAAAGTTCGTCTAGAGTTCAAATTGATCATTTGGCTGAGGAATATGTATGGAAAACAAAGACTTACAAGATAGAATCATTTCGATCATTTCTTTCTTGGTGGGATCCGGAGAGGCGGTGAACCATTGTTCAACTTTGACAGGAGTGTCAGACTTGAAGTATAGCTCACAGGCCTGCTAGAATGCCTCTTTGGTGGTGATCTGAGACTTCGAAAATACCAGTGTAGCATGGCGGAGAATGATGACTAACAGAATTTTTGTACAAAGTTATTGATTAAGGAGAACATATCTCGCTGGATGACATCATTGCAAAAGGATAATTCAGGGGAGGGACGAGGGGACGAGGCAAAAGACAGACAAACTAGAGAAATAAGATGGATGTATGGAGTGGGTGGTGCAAGGAGCTCACTGATTGAATCACAGAGGATCATATCAGCTGGCATAGGTGAAGGCAGATAAGAAGGTCACTTTCTGATGAACTGGAAGCTCCGGAAAATGGTGTCAAGGTGAATAGGAGTAAAGCAGAGAACTCACAGGTTCCTGAACAACATGAAAAACAGAGCCATGCATTATCTCAGCAAGAAGGCTAGTGGAACAGCCAAATGAGGGACCCACATCCTAACCAACAGTTCCAGGCATTGTGTCAGCAAGCAGATGAGCAGAATAGCCAAAGGAGGAACTCACATACTGGACAGCAGTGCCATACATCGTGTCAGCAAGCAGAACAGTGGAACAGCTAAAGGAGGAACTCACATAATGGACAGCAGTGACATGCATCGTCTCAGCAAGCAGACCAGGGGAACAGCCCAACAAGGAACTCACACCAGGGGCAAAGGCCAAGGCACCTGAAAGACAGGTGCCTTGACAAGAGGTACTCCACATGTGTTTGGCAGGTAGGAACCCACTGGATGAAGGCAAATAGGAAGACAAAGGGAAGGCTTTGTCGGGCCCCTGCAAGGCGACAAAGCCTCCCTTTGTTTATCCTAAGGTGCATTAATGCCTGCCGAATACATGCCCTAAGACCTCTTGTCAAGGCACCTGTCTTTCAGGTGCCCTAGCCTTTGCCCCCAGTGTCACAGCTTGAACAACAGAGCCGTGTATCGTCTCAGCAAGCAGACCAGCAGTGAAATGGTGCACCTAAGTATGGGCTGAAATGTGACTAGACTGAGATATAAGGCGAGAACATCAAAAACCAACAACCAACACACCAACACACACACACACTGGTTGAACATTTCGAGTTTTTCAGTGAGAAAACTGGTGAGAAATCTTACCGATATTACACTAATTTTTCATTGAAAAAGTAGGTGAAAAACTCGAAACTTTTTCTGAACTTTTTCTGTTTTTGGTGAAAAAAGTGATTGTGAGTCAAAAAGTTATGTATATATTTTGAGTTTTTCACCTATTTTTTCAGTGAGAAATTCCTGCAAAATCGGTAAAGTTTTTCACCAATTTTCTGACTGAAAAACTTGAAATGTTCAGCCAGTGACAACCAATATGAAGTGCTCATAATTGAGTTCGGGTCACCCTGAAGTATACAGGTAAGATTGAACCTTCTCAAGAAAGTTGTTTGAGGATGTTTTCTTGGATTTTGAGAGACCAACAGTAGCTTCTGACTACCAAACATAAATTGTTCTCAAACACGAGGACACAGGGTTATAGAGTTTGCAGAAGCTTTCAAGCAACCAGTATGTGGGACAACTCAGATTGTTTGTTGTGATTGTCCGAAGGGGACGTTACAGACAACAGGCCATGTTTATGCCTAGGCACAACTCCCTGACTGACTCTGGTGCTTATCAGAGATCCTTTCGGGTTCTCGACAAGGCCTACTTGATCAAGGAGATTGAACTACCGTGACCCTCCACGAGATAGCTATGGGACAAGGGACTATTGCAATGTGACTTCACTGAACAACAGTGGTATAACCAGAAAACTGCAATGGGGGGACTATTGCAACGTGACTTCACTGAACAGTAGTCTGTAGCTTAGATGACCTTAAATTTAATGTAGCCAACGAGAACTTTCTCCATTAAAGGATCTACACAACAGAAGTGGTTTGTAAGTTAATATAACCAAATCTCTGCAATAGGATACTGAGAAAACAAGGCCTATTGACTTGCAGAGCTTCGACGATAGTCTAGGCAAAACTGGGCACGAATGAGCTGCAGACCTGTGCATTCTCAATGGTCTTTTATACTACTTCTCGAACTATATGACATGACAGATATGAATAAACAGAAATAAGAGGGAATGAGTCAAATGCGATCAACAGAAAATATTGGGTATCTTTGGCTTGGCCATGTGCAAGGATTGGTGGGTCCACATGGATGGATGCCTAGCCAACCTGCTTTTGGAGTGCGATCAGTTTTGAGAACAGGTCCTCGAACCCGATTCGGTATATTTGAATAGCCCAGAGTGTTCTCGGACTCTCAGCTTGGACCGGCCTGGTTGGCAAGTCCCTTTTATGTGTCTTGTCTTCTCTCGTAAGAGCGGAAATCTCAGCTGAAACCTACATGTCTAGCGTTTGAGCTCCCAGGGGTCGTTGGTCATTAAGACCATCAGACTTGGACTTGTTTGGTATCTTGAACGCGACGTGACTGATCACGTGTGGTCTACTGGAGTCTAGAGCATCCTCGGAGAGATCCACGTCATGCTTCTCAATCGGTTTCAGCAGTTTCTCAAACTGGTTTAGAGTTCTCGAACACCCATGGGTCTGTAGGTCTCTGCTGATGCAGACCTATGCATAGTCCTTGAACTGGGTTCTGCCCAGCTGCCTGGTGTAATACCGCTCGCAATTGGTGTCAAGGTGTTTTATAGTTATATCTCCTTGGTATGGTATCTAGCTTTGCAGCACAGCTCGCCCCTACATATAGGTTATGAACTGGATCTGATGGGCCACATGAAATACATCTAGGACTGTTATGCTGATTCCCCTTTGGTAAGAACCAAGCATATACAACTCCACAGTACCAGTTATTTCCCTCTCGCATCATTGATACACAGCCAGCAGCTTGGAGCACATTCTGACTCTAACTGTATATCACCGAACAGGAGGTTCTCGAGGTCTGTATGTGTTCTCGAACTCCTGTAGAACTCGCAAAAATGAGTGATTCCACGGCTGGTACAATACCTGCTGTATAAGCAGAACAGCCAAAGGAAGACGAGTTTCACAAACAGTGTTTCACTTAAGTGTTTCACTTATATGGCTCAAGTATTGGGTGTTAAAGATTTCCTGACACTCGCAGTGTGTACGACATTGTAGGTCTTCCAGATCATCTGCCTCCCCCTCCGGATCCGGGTCGATCTGCACATTACGCCTGAAGGCCTCATACTTGGTAAAAAGTAGGATAACAGGAACTTGGAGCACTGAATCAGAGACCCATATAATGCACCAAGAATCACACACCATTCTTGTCCAGGCAGATATTGTAGAATGGAGCAATGTCCAGGCCTGGACGATGATTGTCCATTGGAATGCAGTACCTGAAAATAAAATGGTAAGACCATAGGCCCGGGTGATAAAAAAATACAAACCAGATCACATGCAACCATTCCTGAAGATGTTTTCGTTGTGACCTACAGTGACAAACTGCCTAATGAAACACTCAATGAAGGCGGCTGTTCGCTGGGCGATGGATCCATAGTCCGGCAAGGGTCCTTACATAGGATTATAGAGCGACGTCCAGGCTGCCATCTGACACAAAGAGTTGTGTGATTCCGTCTTGATTTGGTGGAGAGCGAGGGCAATAAATTTGGCCAAATCACGAGATACACTACAGGGACTTTTTCTGAATTCCTTTTGCACATGGGAGTTTTATAACCAGGGCATTCACCGCACAAAAATTCGGAGCCGTCGGTGATTTCTAAGTACCTAAACGACTAGTGTTTCACTCGCTGATAACATTTTGTTAGGGGGTTAGCCACTGTATCACTCACGAATGTTGGAGCTTGTTGGCACTGCCACTCTCAAATCTGCAAGAGTCATGGAATATATAACCCATGTTATTTGCAAATATCAACTCATCTGAGATGGTGTGCTGACCACGCTGCCCAAAGAGTCAGAAGTCTCGACAAGGGAGGGAATTCATAAACCTCAGATGTAGGACCCAAATCATCAATCTAAAAGTGAGCTTTCAGTATCAGAGTCCCACAGGAATGTGTTAGATAACCTTCTCCGGCGTTTGCGCTCCATCGATGACCTTGATCCTGTAGATTTCCGAAATCTCTGTGGTCTCGCATACCCTCTGCAGGATAGAGGTTTTCCCTGTGTTTGCTTTTCCAGCAAAAAGGATGCGAAATTGTATGTCCAGAAGCTTTCTGCGGGGAGCGGCCTCCTGTGTAATGTATCTGAGCACAGGAAGCAAGAGTGGGAGGAAAGAAGTCATTTTCCTTTTGAGCCTTTGGCTTTCCATGGTTCAACAGGTATGCAGGCTTCATTTTGTTGGTTGTGTCCCTCCACGACTCGGTACTTAAGTGGCTGCTACTTTGGATCATGACCCATGGCCCCGCATTTAAATTTGAACCTTCAGCGTGGAACCTGTAAGAACCCCGTTCAAACTATAACTAGTGATTGAATTCCTGGTGAGATTTGCCTTGGAATAGATGTCAGGCAAGAAATTCCATCGAAATTTCAGCTGAATCATCCAAGAAACATCATCAAAATTGAAGGCTGAGAAATCGATAGGAACTCCTCACATACTAATCCCACGAGTTAAAGATGAGGAGTCAGCTGCCACAGCCCTCTACTTTACCTGCTACACCATTGAGGAAGTGGTGGAGTTAAAGATGCACAGGGATCCCCACCCCTGGCTTATATCTGGAACTTTTGAAATGCATCCGACGCATTTGATGTGTCAAACCCCAGCTGATTGATTGTATAAGAATAGTGTATCCAATGGTCTGCCTCCATATTCATGCTATCAATCGGCATCTTCATTTCTCCGCCTACAGTGGTCGGTTTCTTATTAGAGGGGTGGGATTTTTCTGCCATCCAGCCAATCCTCGCCATTGACTAAACTAGTCTGGGGCATCACTGATCAACCGTAAAAAGTGTCTTCGAGGTTGATGATGCGGTGAGTATAGTCCCGGTCAGCTGTCATTTCTTTAGCATCCGACACCCTGCACCTTCCTGCCTTGCCTACATGCATAAATTTCCAACTGTTGAGAGAAACACATATAGGAAGGTTCGGCAACAAAAAACATCATCCTGCTGCACCTACATATAGCCATAGCAGGCCCTCGAGTCGAATGAGGGTCTTCAGACGGTGAATGATTTCGGACTATTCTGAGCATCTGATGCACACCTGGCACTACTTGTCTAACTCCAAACTCATTGATGGAATCCGGAGGGGGATTCCCGTGAAATTCAACCATGGATCAAAGGCATTTGTTCTGTGATGTGACCTCGCATCGAATGAGAGCGAGCTAACTATCATAGAATGATCAGCAGCTCCAACAGCATGGAAAATGTGGTTCACTCACAACATGGCAGGGCCCCGAGTTGAACGAGGGCTTTCGGAGGAACATGTATCTCAAGGGAGCCAAATGAGTGTCTGATGCATGCCATGCACCTTCCGCCTTTCCTACCTGTGTGAATCACTACATTCTGGACGAAATTCGAGGTAGGGAAATTGAACCATGCACAGCCTCGTGCTCATCGTCTCCTACGCGTCCTTCCCCACCTCCTCTGTCTTCTCTATGGTGATCAGCGGCTATGCGGCAGCACCTGCCAGCGTACTTGGCTCTGCATTGAGAGCAGTGGGCCCAGTGCGTGGGACACATGTGGGGTGTCCACGCTGCTCGCGTTTGTGTTCCTGCTGCATGCGATGTGGGTTGTTGAATATGTGAAGAGGTTCGTGCAGCATACACAGGCGTTGTCTTCCTTCACCTCCACCACCACTTCTGCCTCACTTTCTTCTTCTACCCCTGTGCCCCTGAACCCTGCTCTCGCACTGGACATCTACCCTGACACATGCTCCTTTTCCTGGCACGCCTATGCAGCCCTGCTCCCCATGTCCTGGCTCGCTGCCGCGAGCCTGTGGACCATGCTGCAGGTCAGCAGGTTGCGGAGGTTGCGTGTGCACATCTCCACTGATGCAGAATCGCGCACACATGGTGCACCTGATCTGGCCATGCACGATGGCGCAGCAGGTGAGCGAGAGTCTGATTGTGGTGCTGCTGGGGGCAGGGGGCATGGTGGGGTATGTTATGGGGTGATGAAGTGGACGGGCGGATGGGCATAGATGCTGGGGAGGGCCCTAGATGTAGGGAGGGGAGCCGTAGGATGAATGTGAGGGGGGGGTTTACTCATTCCTAATGTGGTGCTCGCTTTGAGGGCACTGTACATTGTAGACTTGATATCATACCTTTGTTCCCCCCCTCCCACTTCCATTCATTGCTGTACATACATGCATACCCTGACTTCCACCACTGCTTACCTACATGTACTCGTGTTCTTGTACTTACATGCTCTGTGCCCTTTGCGCCTCATGACCCCCATACCTTAATGTAAATTTAATAAAGTGATGATCTTTGTATGCTTTTTTGTGTTGTAGCGCTCTTTTCTTGGAACTTTCTTGGGCTTTGTATTAGGTAGATCTGCTACATGTTAGATCTGATTAGATCTTGGGATAGTGAGATTGTAGGTGAGAATCAGATTGTGTGGGAAGGCCAAGGGATATTTAAAGGGAGGCGGAGCGGGGCACGTGATGGGATCGAAGTCAGCAGGATTTGATTGCTCAGATTCGGGCCTGCAACAAATGTCATTTCTTCAGGTCGTGGAGACAAACTGCATTATTTATATGTCTTTTTTATCTCCTGTGCCAGGGCCTGGCATGCTTCCTCTGTTTTTTCACTGGTGGGAAGAGGTGGGGTGGGATGACGGGCTTGGATGAAATTTTCATGCTGTATTTCACAGCAGTCCACTGCAGAGTGGGTGGTGATTGTGGTGGCATCATCCTTGAAGAGTCCTTTAATTCATTGACTTGAGATACATTGAGAAAGTGCCAGATATAGCTGGCCATGAGCAAAACATCACTGCAGAGGTCCAGACCAACATGGTTGACCTACTGTGCTTTGTTTATGATGCAAGGCAGACAGGAAATTGACAGCTCTTCATAGCAAATGCAATCTGCTCTGCAGAGGGAGAAATTGTGATATGTGGAATGAATGCTGTTTTCCCATTGTGTTCTCCACAAAGGAGCCGAATCTCAAGGACATGTGCTGATATTCTCGTAAGAGTTCCTTTAGATCCATTGCAAAGCCCATTTGTTGACTAAATTTCGAAGGACCATGATTGGACATCCAACCTTCAAAGCCAATTTAGCAAGAGGTAACCCAGATGCACAGATCAAGTTAATGTATTCAAGAAGATATTGAAAGCTATTGTCAACTCCCTCCTCAGTCACAATGGAATTGGCACTGTGAAACACTGTCTCCTGCCGCGGGAGTTTATCAAGCAACATCTGATTCAGCTCGTCCACATTATCATTCTATGCAGAGGATGGTGTGCTATAGAAAGTATTTATCTTGAGTGTGGTCTGTAGGTATTGTTGAGAGCCCAGGGTAGATAGTGTCCATGACAGATTGGACAGTATTGCTGTGGAGTTTCACAGCATCTGGGAGTTTGATGTTTTACTTAGGTTGGCAATGTGCAGGGCACTGTCCAATAGGATTAAACTCGAGAGGTGCCTGGAGCTGCGCTAACCAGTCTTGTGCTGCTGCAGCTAAGGAGTTCTGAGTCAATCTTGGTGGCAGATTTCTATGTGGTATGGGACTACTACCAAAAACATCACCCTGAATCTGCTATGGGGGTTGAGCTGCAGGGTGACATGCTGGTTGGTCAGGCAGAAAATGATGCTATGGACTGTCCAGGATGCCATTTTCTTGTTGATGTCTTTGCAAGGTAATCCGAGCACGTTGCAGAGTGTTGGGAGGGGTTTGGTCCCTGAAGTCGATGTCAATAATAAATCCATTGATTATAATGAAAGCTTGGATTGCCCAGGTCTGAAGAAAAGTTCAGAACAACACCCAGAATCGATAGAAGGCACCTACGATGTCGAAGATAAGGTAAGTTTTGAGGTGATAGGGTAGCAGGTCCTTGAAACAACTGAGAAAAGATCATAGTTTAGAGACACAACCTGCACATAGGGGGCTTTTGTTTGCAGTTAATACAGCTGGAGGGATGTGAGGAGCAGGAGCAAGAAGTGGTGATAGCATGATAAGGGATCAGCTTCGAGGAGGCCTCAAGGATTATCTGCATACCATCGGTACATCTCCGAATTTTCGGTCGTTATTCCGAGGCTGACATCGTGGGGTACGGGATCAACATCTCGACAGCATCACATGTTTTTTCATGTGACTTTATCACCTGACCCATGTGGCTGTGTCTGTAGTGCTTTAAAGTATAGGATTAATATAATCCTCCCACCATGCAGTGGTGCACCTTGAATTCGAATTCAAACTCCGGACTCAGGAGCGAGTGGCGTGATAATCAATTCGAAGAGAAGTGAAGGGCCGACGATCCGGGTTAAAAGAAGATAGAGCAGAATAAATGTTGCTCGGACAGTGCGGAGTGGGCCACATGTGTTGTGGGTGGGTTTTTTGCTTCTTAAAATCCTTTTGTTTCGCAGTTCTGGGTAAGTATCTGATCTTCTTCTGCTTCTCTCCATTTTTCCTTGTCTGCCAGTTCAACAAACATTCGGATTTGCCTCGCCTTGTCCTCATGGTGAAGATAAAAACAAAGAAAATTGCACAAGCAAATCTGCTGCCGGTAGGAATCAAACCTCGACTCCCCGTTGGAAGCCCCCCATTGCCATAGCTGCTCGAGGTGATCACCATGATCTAAGTACGAGAGCTTGAGGAACAGTTCCGGCAGGTTTGAGTATGGGATTAAACACGTGAGGCAAATGCAGTTGACACATTGCATCCCCCGGAAACATTGAAGATGTATATTGCACCCGGGAGGAATTCAACCTCAGTCTCCCTGCCATGCAACAAGAGATGTAATTGGATCGAGGGACCACAATGATCTATGGCGCACTTGAGAAGGGTATTTCAGTCTCATGTAAGTTGAGCTAAACACGGAGGTTCCTTGATCTCATACCACTATGTGGTGCGAAATCCCCATGCCGCCGTGCGTGCAAAGGAGGGACGAGCGGCGACGCCGAGGGACGAGGATGCCCCAGGGCACTCTCGAATGTGGATGGCGCTGTGAACTCAAGGTCCACTGAGACCCCTCCCTGGTCGTGCTGTCAACAAAACACCCTTTCAGGGAATGCTAGAGCCAAAGCTCCGTGCCGCTGTGCAGAATAAATACACGCATATGTTGCGACTTACCTCCACACACCACTTTCTTTGGCCACGATGGACCTTCTTTCCCCCCCCCTGCTCGACGACGCTGGCAAGCGAGGGGACAAGCAGCGACAATACCTCCTGCGCCAGCCCCCCGGGTATCGGATAAACCGAAGTTCTAAGAACAACGCGTCCACAAAGGGATCAGCGCCCATGGGTGATTTGCAATGGGAGACAGGTCCCATGCCGACTCATGAGGTACCATTTCCCCATTTGTTCGATTCCCTTCGCATTAGCACAGCCCGCTATTCTACGTTGCTGTGGCCGTGATTTCTCTGTGTAGCTGTCATCTCTACGGTCTGAGAACATGCTATGTCGTGGGCTCAATGGTCTGCAAATTAGTTTTGACCCAGCATTATGATCAGCACCCGCGGATGTGTCATATCATGACACCTCGTGCCACTGCTCCGAACTTCGGTCTTTTCGGACTCCTTCTGTCGGATCAAGTTGAACCATTTTCTGCGCGTCCTTCCGTCAATCCTCTGCTGAACTTTTTACACATACTATTTGCGCAAAAAAATTCTACTGTTTTCGCATTAATACGAGGAGTGCCTCTCGCCCCGGCACTTCTGAGGTATTGTCACTAATCCGCTGACTTCCTTACGGAATTTCAAAAGGCTCCGGACACACACAATTTTATAAGAGAGAGATTTGGAACATTCAACCATGGGAAGTAATTGGAATTACATTAAAGAGTTCAACACACATGCACACGAAATTTTACGATCACGCCACTATTATATATTCTCCACTCTTTGTTGACAACTCATAACACTGTCCCTATGTGCAATATAAATATCCACTTTCCTTAAAAATCACGAAGGACTTTAAGACATTTAAATTACTTAAGACTGCTAAAGTACGGGCAGCTCGGCATTCTCAGGGATGGGCCCACACCACGAAACAGTCTTCAAATGTCAACTTGTAATTCAAACAGAGTGCACCCAGTACATAGTAGCCGTTCATAGGCCCAAATATACTGACTGCTAGCTTTGGCGGCAGGACAGGAAAGCCACATGAGTGTCAAACAGCGGAGACTTATCTAGGTCGGAGCCAGCCGAGAGGCTTAAGTCTTGGGGAATGATTCAACAGCTCCCATTGCCCATCAGGGACTAGTACTCCTAACATTTGCTTGCCTCGGAGGCAGGTTTTGTCCACCCCGTCCTCGGCCTTTGGTTGTGATCTGAGTGATGTAGGTGCGACTGCTAAAAGTTATTTTGACCTTTTAAGCATTGAGGATTATGAAACCGGTGAAAGCTCAAGCCTCTCCTCCTCCGGAGGGGTCGAAGGGTCTGCCGCCGGCCTACGCCCCGATGAAGGAGGGAGAGAGATTGGTGGTGGTAGCACGAGTGAACGTGCGGGGAATGTTCAGCGCTCCCAGAGAATTGCCACCAGGGTGGATACTTTCGTTCCCCACCCCAGTGGTGCTGCATCTGATTCTCGCCCCGGACGCCCCCGCACTTCACCAAACCTCAACATATGAGGGAGAGGAAGAACTCCCCGTGTCTCCCAGAAACAGCCTGCGACCCATCAGGCAGTTCCACAAATGGACAACAGGGACCTACGAGGCCCATGGCTCCAAATGTTGACCCCATAAATGGAGCAGCCAGACCCGTTTCTGGTCACAATCGCCAATAAGGCAAAGCCAACCCTAGTGTGGCAAGAATGGGGACCCAGAGGGTCCCACATGAAGATGAATCTGCAGTGTCCCTCTTTGATTGGAAATGTAGGATGCAACATAAAGTAATCCAAAGATTTTGCGCAACACTCAGGCAATGCTCCGAGCATGCGCACTCAACATTAAAGGATGCAAATACTCCGAGAACAAGACCAGCAAATGGCTGGACATAAGTAGAATGATGTATGACAAAAAACTTGGACTCTTGGCCGGGGATGAGCTTCACCTAACACTGGAACCAGCTATAGAAATTGAAGACAACCTGGCATGCAGAAGCCTCAAGCTTTTCACCTCAATAGACCCAGACCACCTGAATGCAGCAGGGGTGGGGGTGATCCTAAACAAGGACATAGCGAATATTGAGGGTGTAAAGACCTGGGAGTTAATCAAAGGACGAGCCCTTGTCCAGATACCGTGGCATAAGTCGAATGTCTTCACAGTGTTGCCAGTATATGCCCCCGCAGATTCAATGGCCAGTAACAGAGCCTTTTGGGAAGAACTTGTCAATATATGGAGGACAAGAGTCCTCCCCATACCCGACATGGTATTGGGCGACACAAACATAGTAGAAGATGTTAACAACTGAGCATTGTGCTACGCGTTCGGCACATGTCTGTGACTCCGATGGTCACCATTTCTGTTCCCATCTTTTATTTTCTCTCTCACTGGTTCTTACGACGAACTGAGTGAGAGGTAAATCTATATCTATTAGCTTTTACTCATATTATAATTATAGCTTGTACTCATATTATTCATATAGGTCTCCACGGTTCATAGGTTATGGGCCTCTGACAGTGCTAATATACCACTGCATGCATACCAGTCAAACTCAACCTCACGGCATCACCGATCTCAGGACTGAATCAGTCAGCCATCGCAATGGCCATAAAGTTTCCGACATTTGACATGCTTAAGTACGAAACAGAAACAATGGCAGACACGTACACCACCTGGGAATCCCAATGCAAATCAGCACTGGTCCTCAGCAGCCTGTGGGGATACACACCGGCCACGGAGTCACCGTCCCTCCGAAGCTGATCTCAGACCTGTCAGGCAATGCCACACCTCCCACGATAATCGAAAACCCTTGCTGGGCAGATTGGATTGATGAGAACCTAATTATCCTGTGTGCATCCGTTTGCGCATCGGTGAGACGAATCAATGTATCATCAAGCACAATGAGATTGCCTCCGAAGCTTGGGAGAAGCTCTGAGCAGCGCACCAACCGTCAGGAGTGCTCTCCCAGCTCACCATCCTCCAGGAAGCTCTTGCCCTCCGATTCTCACGAGAGATATCGTTGAAAAATACCTCGGACAAGTTGCAGGCCCTTATCGACACATTCTTTGCTGTTTGACCCCTAATCAGGACGAGTGGACTGCCATCCTCTTCCTCAATGCAATGGCCAGAACAGAATTCAAAGATGCTCAGTCCTCCCTCAACATGCTACTGAGTGCAGGAGCACTGTCTCCTCTGCTGTCATTGCTCGCATCAAGCATGAGCAAATCCGCATCAACGCAGAAACACCGAAACGGCCGCAACTGAAGCCTTGTTTCTGCCTTCAGCAAGAGATTCGAGGCTCAGACAGCAGCAGGACCCACCCGATCATACCCCAATGGGCAAGGTCCCTGCGGGAACCCCCAGTGCAAGGGACATGCCAAGCGCTACCATGATTGGGACCATTGTTATGCGCCAGGTGGTCGCACGAAGTGCCTGGAAGCAAATAAGGGGAAAGCGGCGAGGAATGGAGGAGCTAAAAGGACAAAGCCAAGTTCACCATCAACACCAGTGACAGTGAATCAGAGCCGGCCGACAGATCGTTCTTTGCGGACACCGCATCAGTTGATTGGACCACAAATGTCACGGACAAAGCCCATGTAGCTGCTGACAAAGCCATTTTATACCTCGACTCCGGGGCTATGAGCTCCATTTGTCCAAAGCTCGAGCATTTTACCAAGATTACCGAATGCGCCAATGTCTTGGGCGTCGGGGGATCATCCATCAAAGCAGTCGGCATCGGTGAAGTCAGGGTCCGCATTGGCAAGGGACACCATTTTACCTTGAAGGATGTCCTGTACTGCCTGCAGGCGGCTATCACCCTTATCTCTGTTGGCAGGCTTTGTGACGGTGGACATGAAGCGAAGTTTGATAGCAAGAGCTGTACCATCAAGCACTGTCTGGCAAGACCATGGCAACTGGTAGTCATACGGGAACGGGACTATACACTCTCAATTGCGAGACGCCCATCTTCGCCGTCATCGATTCTGACAACAGAACCTCTACCGATCTGGGGTCATTGATCTTGCCCGCTACGTTATGGCGAATGTGGCATCAAGTCCCTCCCCACGCTCAAGACATGGCACCATCAACTTGGACACGTCAACTTCGGCACCATCCTCGATATGGCCCGTGGAAACACTGTAACCAGTATGGAAGCCAACATGTCCCACCTTCCTGCCAAATGTGCTGACTGTGTTCTTGGAAAACAGAAAAAGAAACCAATTCCAAACAAGCGTGAATGGCTGAGGTTGACGAGAAAGCTCCAGAAGGTCTTTGCTGACCTTGCTGGACCACAAGCAGTAGCAGCACATGGCGGATTTTTGTATACATTGCAATTAATTGATGATTATACCCACCAACAATGGACTATCCTTCTTAAGAAGAAGACGGAAGCCACACAGAAAGTCAAAGAATGGCAGGCTATTGTTGAGGAGGAGTCAGGGAAGAAGCTCAGCACACTCCACATCGATGGCAGAGGAGAATTCAATGCAGCAGAATTTATTTGCTATCTACACGAGCATGGAACCAAGAAGGAAATGTCTGTGCCGCATTCCTCAGCGCAGATGGGACTCATGGAGTGCACGCACCACACACTCATGAGCTGTACTGTGGCCTCACTTTCATCAGCTAAGTTCCCCGCAAATCTCTGGGGGGAAATGATGCTCACGGAAGTCTTGATCAAAAACCGGACTCTGACAAGCGCTTTCCATAATCCTGAACAAACACCTCACGGTGGTGGACCGAGAAGAAGCCTGACCTGTCGCATATGCGAGAAATCAGCTGTTGAGTGTTTGTACTCAAGCTCCTGAAAGAGTCTAATCTCAAAATCTTCAATTGGTCAGTTGAGTGCGTCATGATTGGCTACTCACCGAATTCAAAAGCCTATCGCTGCTACGAACGCAAGACAGGCCATATACATGTCAGCCGTGATGTCAAATTCATTGAATCCCAGGACGAGGTGGCACGAGAGCTGACAGCGGGACAAACTGCTAAGAAACCCGTGCAACCCGATTCGTACCTTGCGCCGACCAAGTTCGAGCTGCCGAAAGTAGTTGATCCCGATGTCAAGGAGGAGCTGGATGAGGTCGAGGAGAACCCATAGCGGCCTCCAGATGCTCCACCGGGTCGACCAACTCGCACCCGCAAAGTGCGAGGTGAAGATGAAGCCTTCCCGGATGTGTGCAAAGACGCTGCCATCAAAGAAGCACAGGCTGCTGAAGAACAGGCCCAAGAGTGCTGTGCAGAGGTAAAGAGCCAGCGGGCGACAATGGAAGAGGGGGATGACAACGAAGAGGAGCGCGCTGCAGCTGCCGACGATGAATACGAGTACTGGACATTCAGCGCTACTGCCAGCTCAGACGATGAGCTGAAGACATGGAAACAGGCTCAAAGCTCACCTTTCTCCGAGGAATGGTGCAAAGCTGATCAAGCTGAGCTCGACTCCATCAAGCTCCATGACGTGTAGGAGTTGGTGCCCCAGCAGTCCGTGCCTCTGGAATGAAAAATCATCCGGTCCAGGCCGATCTTCAAGATCAAGTGGGGCAGCGATGGCGAAATTCTAAAATTCAAGGCACGGTTAGTGTCCATGGGTTATGCACAGGTCGCTGGGCAGGATTACAGCGAAAGATACGCACCCACATCCCATTTCGAGTCCTTCCGAATTGTCTTGCACACTGGGGCAACTCTTGACTACGAAATCGACCATGCCGATGGCAAGATGGCATTCCACAACGGGCTGCTTGAGGAAGAAATCTGGCAGGAGCAGCCCACACTGGGGAAAATAAGCAATATACGGGGCCTGTATATGCTCAGTATATGCTCAGTATTTTACAAATATCCCCAGAATATACCTGCAAAATACAGAGGCCGTATATGCTCAGTATTTTTGAAACATACTGAGGATATCCTTACTATATCCTGAGGTCTGATGGCTATCATATATGGACTCAGGATATGCTCAGTATTTCGCAATACAACATGTACAAATAATGTCCAAAAATAGAAATAAAGACCTGCCTTGTAAGGAGAAGGCTCAGCCAAGAGCAATTCAGGAAATCAAAGTTAGGGTTAAGGTTTCCTTTTAAGGTATATATTATCTTATCTATTTCCTTATAAAGAAACCCTAACCCTAACTTTAAATTTCTCAATTGCCCTCAACTGAGCCTCTCCTTACAAGGCAGGTCTTTTATTTCTATTTTGGACATTGTTTGTACATGTTGTATTACAAAATACTAAGCATATCCCAAGTCCATATATGGTAGCCATCAGACCTCAGGATGGTGAGCCTCTTTCACGCACTATGTCCCCTATGACACCAGCTGCAAAATCTCGGATGGACAATATCCCTTACCAAGAACTTGTCGGCTCTCTGATGTACGCAAATGTCGCGATGCGCGCAGACATTGCCCATGCTGTTGGGGTTGTGAGTTAATTCTGTCAAAACCCAGGTGAACTGCATTGGTTAGCAGCCAAGCGGATCTTATGCTACCTCATTGGCACCAAATCATATGCTCTGGTGCTCGGGGGTGCATTTCCTATCTGTCTCACTAGGTACACAGCCTCCAACTACGCTCCACCTGGTGATTTGGACAAAAGGAAGTCGATATCTGGATACTGCATGTCCCTTGGAGGAGGAGTAATGTCCTGGAGTTCCAAATGGCAGAGCACTGTGGCTACGTCTAGCACAGGAGCTGAATATATGGCATGCTGCCATGCGGCTAAGGATGGCTGCGAATGCTGCTCTGTGCCATCAGCCATCGGCAAAAAGTCGCAACCAATCTTTGTTGCAATAATCAGGGTGCGCACATACTCACTGCTGACCCATCCTTCCACTCCCATGCCAAACATATCAATGCAATATCATTTCGCATGACTGTGTCGAAGCCGGGGAGCTGAGCTTTACCTATGTTCATACCTCGGAACACATGGCCGATATTTTCACCAAGCCCCTGGGAGAACCTCTCTTCAAGAAATTCAGGACAATGCTGGGCATTGTAGGTTGACTGGCACGCGTTCAGCATGCTGAGGAGGAGTGTTAACAACTGAGCATCGTGCTATGCGTTCAGCACGTGTCCGTGACTCCGATGGTCACCATTTCTGTTCCCATCTTTTATTTTTTCTCTGACTGGTTCTTACGACAAACTGAGTGAGAGGTAAATCTATATCTATTGCATACCATTAGCTTTTACTCATAGTATAATTATAGCTTGTACTCATATCATTCGTACAGGTCTGCATGGTTCATAGGAGATGCCATAGACAGGCTCCCCCACCATGAGGATGACAATGGGGCAAAAAACACACTTGCAAATTTTAAGCACCTCCTGGGGCTTAAAGATGGTTGGAGGGTGACAAACCCCGATAAGAAGGCCTATACCTTCACCTCAACCGCAAATTCCCACTCTCGATTAGATAGGATCTATGTCTCGAACGACCTATATAAGAAGTGCAAGAGATGGGAGATCTCCGATGCAGCAGGACACCTCTCGGACCACCAAATGGTCTCCGTTGACATCACAGCCCCCGGGGCACCATATATTGGTGAGGGAAGATATGCAATCCCTACCTTCTTGATGAAAGATGAAAAACTTCTAGAATTCGCAGTCTCAGAAGGGTGTAAGCTGCAAGAACAGCAGGGCTCCCCTGTGGGGGAAGATTGCGGACCAAATCTTCCTGGCCGTTGAGATGGCTGAATATGCAGAAAATGAACTACAAAACAGAGTCATCATGGTGCTAGATCAGGAGAAAGCCTATGACAAAACATCACATAACTACTTGTGGCAAGTAATGGCATACAACCACATCCCGCAAAAATTGATCAATACTGTTAAAGCTCTATACGAGCATGCCGAGAAGTGTAATTATTAATGGGGAGCTCAGCACTCCCTTCAAAATAACACGAGGAGTGAGGCAGGGTGACCCCCTGTCCTGCTTGCTGTTTAATCTTGCAATCGAACCACTCGCCTCGATGCTCAGAAATTCGAACCTCAAAGGCTACAAAGTCCCAAACCTTAGGGATTGCATCATTACCACACTCTTTGCAGATGATACCACCGTCTACCTTAATGCCAATGACTCCTATGAGGAACTAGAGGCCATCCTCACCGAATGGTGCAGGGCCTCAAGCACGAATTCAACTCCGGCAAGACGGAGGTAATCCTGATTGGGTCTGAGGAATATCGGCACTATGTGATCGAGAACCGCAAAATGAATGAAAACGACACAACTATCCCTGCGACTGTAAATATTGCAACGGACAGTGAGTCAATTAGGATCCTCGGAGCATGCATAGGAAATAAGGTCAACATCCATGGCATCTGGACCCCAACAGTTGAGAAGATTAGTGCTGCCCTCAAAAGGTGGGATAGGAGCCACCCGACCCTCGAGATGCGCAGGCATATTATACAGATGACCATAGGGTCAATGACCCAATACCTAGCACAGGTTAATGGGATGCCCAGGAGTGTTGAAAAGCACCTTGTTAAACTCCAGTGAGAGTTCATGTGGGGAGGTAGTAAGTCCTCACCAGTAAACAAGGAGATGCTTGAAGCTCCAATAAGTGTGGGAGGCAAGACCTATTTGACCTTGTAGCACGAAATCAGGCCATCCAGGTTATGAAAATCAAGACCTACCTTGAGTTGGACCCGGCTAGACGGGCCACATGGGGCTACATTGCTGATAGAAATCTTGCGAAGAAAGACAAGAAAACAACCAAAGTCATAGACCCCAGTGCACACTTGAATATGTTCCTTCAGAACTGGTGGCCAAAGAGGAGTGACCTAAGCTCAAGCCTATGGGATATGACTGATGTAGCAAAAAAAACTGGGAGTTAATTTTGCTGTACGTGACCCCCGGAGGCAATTCTACTCAAAATGCCACTCTGGCATCATATTGGGGAGGACAGTAATAAGACACAGATCAATAATAATAGCCAATGCACTTGCCTCCCACGAACCACACAACAAATGCATGTGCTATGGTTGTGTGATGACCACATTTTCAAGGGCTGAAAAAACCCCCATGGCTGTGCAACTACGGCCAAAAATCAACTGGACAGACTTCTCCCCAAATGGGACCCGCGAACAGCACACGACCCACCTACCAACCCGGATGAAGAGAGGCCCCCAGAGAAGGAGGATGAAGCAGGTTTTAAAAGCCGGCCCCTGCTCACAAACCTTACAGACAGCTTCTGAATATTCACGAACCGGAAATCCCCAGCAGATCTGCCAGACACAGTGCCACCACTGGTGTACCCAGCCAAGACACAAAAATAACTGTGTTTTTGCAGGCTCCTCCTACAGATCTGATACTGAAGAGGCAAAGCAGGGGCAGGAGTCTGGCACAGAGAAAATAGTGCTGCCAATGCATCACTCAAAATACCTGAACACCTAGACAAGTCTCGAAGAAATGTAGAGGCAGTCGCTGTGCTATACAGTGTCCAGACCACTCCTCTGGACACGGAGTTCCGCCTTAAAACCAACGCAGTGATATGCTGAAGGCAATGACCACAAATCTAGCCAACTGGGAGGACAGGGGCTGAATTTGAGTGAAACACCATGAAGTCCTGCAGCCCCTAGCCGCTGTGAGCTATCACATTGTGATCGCTCTGGAATACAGAAAAGGAAACGTAAAAGGGGCATGCCGACCACCGCAGCCGGGAAAAACATAAACAACATTCCAATTATACCGTGCAACCGACCACCGACAACAAAAAATGGCAAAGGTCTTAAACAAACTGCGCACGCAAATCGAAAGCGCATGTTCGGATTACGTAAGCATAATTCCGACAACATACCGACTATGCCACGCAGGCGACGTGAGGTCTCAGAGTGCAGGAACAAAAATAAGACATGTTCCGAGCACCAATATGTTGAATCTACAAGCAGACCGAGCACCCCTCACTTGGCACCGAGCTGCGGCTCACTACTATCTGTAGGAAGGCTAAAAGAAATCAGCAGCTGGAGGCAAGAAAAGGTCCTACAAGTGGCCGGGAAACATGGATTGCCAAGCCACTTGCAGGAAGGCTACGGCAGGAATTGAACCTGTGACATTCTGGTCCGGGCGGGCGGGCAATTTAACCATTACACCATGTAGCCGATAAAGAAAGGGAGGTAACAAAATACGGTCAGACGGAGGAAAGAGACGCCGAGCGAGGAAGACGTATACCGAGCCGGGATCCGGGTTACTCGCTCGGCAGTTTACGAAACCGCAGTCCACATCACACCGCAGCACTGTGCAGGAGGACAGCAAAGACAGTCCTAGCCGCAGTGAAGCCAACAAATGGAAGCACAAAAACGGTTGGAAATGCTCGCAGTGGCACAAACAAAACCACGGAGGACGAAATCCATCTTCACATATGAGAAGCAGACAAACTTCCAGGCGCAAAACGATTCAAAATGACCCAGGCCTTGGCCTATAAGGGCATAAAGGAGTTGAAAGAGACAGCCTCATGTAAAGCCGCAAATGACAACATTCAGAAAATAAAAGAGGCGTCCAAGGTGAACTTCTCGAACACCCCAAAGAGCTCGGTGATCTGGAAATTGATAAGGCACAAAGACATCGGACACAATGTAAAAACTTCCTGTGGAAAACATTGCATAGTGCACACAGGATAGGGAAATACTGGGAGCATATCCCGGAATGTGAGGACAGAGTAAACTGCACCCACTGTGGTGAAGTAGAACACATACTCCTTGAGTGTGATAGGCCAGGCCAGAAAGAAATTTGGGAGCTGGCAAAAACCCTCTGGGCCAAAAAGCACCAGCACTGGCCAGAGTTATCCATGGGATCCTTGATGGGATGCGGTCTTGCCTCCTTCAAGGATGAGAAAGGCAAGCCTCTAGATGGCCACGAGAAGCTGTACAGAATTCTCATGTCTGAATCCATGCACCTCATCTGGAAACTCAGGTGCGAGTGTGTCACAGGCCGCAACGGGGTACCCCCGAGCGTGCATGAGGTGCACAGCCACTGGCTAAAAATATAAATGAGCGCCTCGAAGAGGACATGAACCTGACAAATTGTCTGAAATTTGGGAGGCAACACTCCCTACTCCCTTCTGTCATTATCAACACATGGAAGGACACCCTCCTTGAGGAGGAAAAGCTGCCGGATGACTGGCTAAGAGTAACCGGGGTTTTAATGGGTATGGCGCCGATGAGATCGCGTAGATCTCTGCCCCTGCCTGTAGGCAGGCAAGGCCAAAACCGATAACTGGTGTTGAGTCCTACACAATGTGCGTAAATGCATTTCCTCGGGGTATATACAACACTCCTGGAGGGCAAGTTCCTCTGTTTTTACAGGCTGTGCGAGGGTAACCTATTGTTACTTGTCACGGGGTCACATCATACTACCAAAAAAAAAAAAAAAAAAAAGGTTGAGCTAAACACTGCATGCTGGATGCAAAAATAATACTGTGGCTATTTGCACCTAGGCAATGGTCGCAGTCACGGTGCACCTGTTGTGTCGGGTTATGGTCACAATCCACCGGTTGCCAAGAGGGATACCGGGACATTGAAAAATCCAAAAGAATATCTGGCTGTTGCCTGTTTAGGCGATGGTCATGGTCACAATGACCCCGGTCACATCACCCCCATTCAATGACCTATATCATGGCGGGTGTTCGAACATATTTAAATCTCTTTGAACCTGAAAAAAATGACATACAGTCAATCCACGGTCCTTGCACAATCATTGGTCCTTGCACATTATTTTTTCTGAGTCCGAGAAGGGTTTTTTTGGTCCGGTCTTTTAACTGGATCCCTTCATATGTGTGCCCTTCACATTCTCCGTTTTTCTCAAGACCGTGGGGTATCTGGTGGCTGTGCAATTATGGCAACACAACTCAAATTTGCATTATTCATGGAACTTCATGCTAAACAGATCTCCAAAGATAGGTTGAAGATTCCATATCATAATTCTGAATGATATGTTTCATACAAAACAAATCCGAGGGCATTGGGTGGTCAGGACATTGAGGAAGAAGAAATCCATTGTGAATCATGTTCACATGAGGTGCAAACAAAGCCAAATATCTCGTAATTGAGATGAAAATGTAGTGTGAGGCCTAGGAGGAGTTCCCATGAAAAGAAGATGAAGAAAAGAACACAGGAAGTGGTGGACACAATACAGTGTACCACTCCATCGGTTGAAGTTGAGATTTAAGTGAGAGGAAGAGGTATGGACAATCTGGATGCACACAACAACATATGAGGGACCAAGAGTTTTATATGTTCAAAATGTGTGCCAAGTTTTGCTTAGAATATGAATTTCCAGCTGGTTTTGTGCAGATGTGCAAGGACCGGTGATGTAATTGCCAAGGTTGATACTCCTCCTTCGTATATGCCCAAAGCCATTTGTGACCTATTTGAAGTCTCCAAAGCAAAGACCTGAGCAAATCCGTGTTCACTGCTGGTTGAACAGAACATGCAATGGTCGAGTACATTGTCTCATTCAAGCCAAATATCTTGCAGGCCTCCCCGAAAATACCAAGAGAGGATTCTGTAGAAGCCGGGAGCATACTGGACACCCAATTCCGCTCGCACATCTCAATATTTCTGCTCAACAAGGCCAAATTGGATGCTTTACACTTCAATTCCGGTTTGGGGTTTGAACATGCTGAGAAAAAATGCCTTGAGCCTGAACTTGAATATGGTGTTCAGTTTGGTTCAGCTCAGGTTCGAACCGAATTTTGGACCGGACCTTGCCAGCACTACGAACAAAGCCAGTGGAAAAAATCCACAAACCATATCTGAATGCCCCGGAAGAATTCGAATCTTCACCAGCCAGTTTAAGCCCTCCATTGCCGTATGTATTTGAGGTGACTACCACGATTCACATGGGCTTGGAAGGAGTATTTCGCTCCGCTGTGCAGGGAAAAGTGTGGCCTGGATAGGGAAATGGCAGCATGAGAAGTGCCATGCACTAGGGAGGAATCAAACCCCCATTCACAACAGACTGGTGCCCAAAATCTATTTGAAGGGATTGAAATAATCCATGGGCACTTCAGAATTTTGTTCCATTCCCTTTCACCTGCGGCTGATAATTGGTGCCTAGCTGCGGGAAAAAAAGTGCATCATACAAGCTTCATCCTGCCAAAGAGGAATCCACCCTCCTTCTCCTTGTTGTCAAGATATTGCTGGTGCAGATACACAGATTCAAGGGGATCCCCAAAAATGAAACTCATAGCCATTGGATATGTTTGTCTTATAAATGGGGGTTGTTAAAAAGAAAAAATAGATGACACTCAAAAGCCTCTATGGAAAAACTCCAGATTGCCCATCTAAGGTCTATCAGTATCTTGATATCTTTTTTTCATGACCATTCAAGTTGTTGCCATGGCAATCCTCTAATAAAAGTCGAAACAATATTCGGATAGCTGGCCGGAGTTTACGACATCTACATACCTGAGTTTGAATGTCAGTGAGATTAAGCCAGTCTCAATGTCTCTTTCTCTTCCTGCTCACCATGGTCTGGTGACATCTTACATGGGAAAACATAATGTAATTGAAACTCTCTCTAGTCCACTTTATTTTCTACTCTATAATCTGCAAAGCTGTTTCAGGATCTTGTTCTTCCAATATTGTATGTAATTTCCTGCTTCTCTGTATTGAAAGGTGCACTGCTCTTGTTGGCTCTTTTTCCCATTAAGAATTACCAGCTAGATCAATGTTGAGGGGAGATTTCTTCAATCATGAGAGCAGGGGGAGGAGAACAAAAAAATCCTGACATATATGAGACAAAAAACTACATTAACTTGATAAATCTGCAGTTCTGCCCCTACATTCGTAACACTTTGCCCAATTTGTGCCATGAACAAATTTGCCAAAATTGAGCTTTGTCTGATGTCGCCCAATAACTAGTGTGTTGTAAGGTGACCAGAGACCAGATCTGTGGTGAGCTGGAAGCCATAGAAGATTTTCTGTAGGAATGCAGGAGATCCAACCATCCCTATCAATGTTCCAGTGCAATGGAGATTGAGAGGACTGGGAAGAATTGACTGCAGAAACATCAGCTAACTGCAGGATATTATATTAACAAACATCACCTTCAGTGAAGCAGATCCATTGGGACATACTGACATGGCTGGGCCATTTGCAAAGCTTTCCAGGTCCCAAATATGAACAGTGTTGTCATTGGATCCCGACAAAATATGCTTTCCATCTGGTGAGAATGCAACAGATGTGACCGAATTGGTGTGCCCTTCCAATGGCTCTCCCACTGCAGCTCCAGTCATGGCATCCCAAATGCGGACAGTCTTGTCATCAGAGCCAGACACAATATGCTTGCCATCTGGTGAGAATGCAACAGATATGACCGAATCGGTGTGCCCTTCCAATGGCTCTCCCACTGCAGCTCCAGTGATGGCATCCCAAATGCGGACAGTCTTGTCATCGGAGCCAGACACAATATGCTTGCCATCTGGTGAGAATGCAGCAGACTGGACTGAATTGGTGTGCCCTTCCAATGGCTCTCCCACTGCAGCTCCAGTCATGGCATCCCAAATGCGGACAGTGCTGTCAGCGGAGCCAAACACAATATGCTTGCCATCTGGTGAGAATGCAACAGACAGGACCCAATCGGTGTGCCTTCCAATGGCTCTCCCACTGCAGCTCCAGTCATGGCATCCCAAATGCGGACAGTCTTGTCATCAGAGCCAGACACAATATGCTTGCCATCTGGTGAGAATGCAACAGATGTGACCGAATCGGTGTGCCCTTCCAATGGCTCTCCCACTGCAGCTCCAGTCATGGCATCCCAAATGCGGACAGTGCTGTCAGCGGAGCCAGACACAATATGCTTGCCATCTGGTGAGAATGCAACAGACAGGACCCAATTGGTGTGCCCTTCCAATGGCTCTCCCACTGCAGCTCCAGTCATGGCATCCCAAATGCGGACAGTGCTGTCAGCGGAGCCAGACACAATATGCTTGCCATCTGGTGAGAATGCAACAGATGTGACCGAATCGGTGTGCCCTTCCAATGGCTCTCCCACTGCAGCTCCAGTCATGGCATCCCAAATGCGGACAGTCTTGTCATCAGAGCCAGACACAATATGCTTGCCATCTGGTGAGAATGCAACAGATGTGACCGAATCGGTGTGCCCTTCCAATGGCTCTCCCACTGCAGCTCCAGTCATGGCATCCCAAATGCGGACAGTGCTGTCAGCGGAGCCAGACACAATATGCTTGCCATCTGGTGAGAATGCAACAGACCAGACCGAATGGGTGTGCCCTTCCAATGGCTCTCCCACTGCAGCTCCAGTCATGGCATCCCAAATGCGGACAGTGCTGTCAGCGGAGCCAGACACAATATGCTTGCCATCTGGTGAGAATGCAACAGACTGGACCCAATTGGTGTGCCCTTCCAATGGCTCTCCCACTGCAGCTCCAGTCATGGCATCCCAAATGCGGACAGTCTTGTCATCGGAGCCAGACACAATATGCTTGCCATCTGGTGAGAATGCAGCAGACTGGACTGAATTGGTGTGCCCTTCCAATGGCTCTCCCACTGCAGCTCCAGTCATGGCATCCCAAATGCGGACAGTGCTGTCAGCGGAGCCAGACACAATATGCTTGCCATCTGGTGAGAATGCAGCAGACTGGACTGAATTGGTGTGCCCTTCCAATGGCTCTCCCACTGCAGCTCCAGTCATGGCATCCCAAATGCGGACAGTCTTGTCATCAGAGCCAGACACAATATGCTTGCCATCTGGTGAGAATGCAACAGACAGGACCGAATCGGTGTGCCCTTCCAATGGCTCTCCCACTGCAGCTCCAGTCATGGCATCCCAAATGCAGACAGTGCTGTCAGCGGAGCCAGACACAATATGCTTGCCATCTGGTGAGAATGCAACAGATGTGACCGAATCGGTGTGCCCTTCCAATGGCTCTCCCACTGCAGCTCCAGTCATGGCATCCCAAATGCGGACAGTCTTGTCATCAGAGCCAGACACAATATGCTTGCCATCTGGTGAGAATGCAACAGATGTGACCGAATCGGTGTGCCCTTCCAATGGCTCTCCCACTGCAGCTCCAGTCATGGCATCCCAAATGCGGACAGTGCTGTCACGGAGCCAGACACAATATGCTTGCCATCTGGTGAGAATGCAACAGATGGACCAATGGTGTGCCCTTCCAATGGCTCTCCCACTGCAGCTCCAGTCATGGCATCCCAAATGCGGACAGTCTTGTCACGGAGCCAGACACAATATGCTTGCCATCTGGTGAGAATGCAACAGATGGACCAATTGGTGTGCCCTTCCAATGGCTCTCCCACTGCAGCTCCAGTCATGGCATCCCAAATGCGGACAGTCTTGTCATGGAGCCAGACACAATATGCTTGCCGTCTGGTGAGAATGCAACAGACTGGACCCAACTGGTGTGCCCTTCCAATGGCTCTCCCACTGCAGCTCCAGTCATGGCATCCCAAATGCGGACAGTGCTGTCACGGAGCCAGACACAATATGCTTGCCGTCTGGTGAGAATGCAACAGACAGACCGAATGGTGTGCCCTTCCAATGGCTCTCCCACTGCAGCTCCAGTCATGGCATCCCAAATGCGGACAGTCTTGTCACGGAGCCAGACACAATATGCTTGCCGTCTGGTGAGAATGCAACAGACCAGACCGAACTGGTGTGCCCTTCCAATGGCTCTCCCACTGCAGCTCCAGTCATGGCATCCCAAATGCGGACAGTCTGTCAGGAGCCAGACACAATATGCTTGCATCTGGTGAGAATGCAACAGACGGACCAATGGTGTGCCCTTCCAATGGCTCTCCCACTGCAGCTCCAGTCATGGCATCCCAAATGCGGACAGTCTGTCATGGAGCCAGACACAATATGCTTGCCTCTGGTGAGAATGCAACAAAACCCACTTGTGCCCTGTAAGCACTGACACTATGGCTGGCCAGTTGACCATCTCCCTCTTGTAACCGATACAATCGGGGGAACTCAGGTTTAAACATCCTCCAAATTTGGGATTTGGTCGGTGCCAGAGCCAAAGCTGAGATATAGATATGTGGAGCACTTTCAATAATTGCCTCTCGAAAGAGGAAATAAATCTTTTTGCATCTGTTGCAAATTGGACAAGTGAAGGGTTCTGATATTTTCAGTATCCTCCTGCATTTTACAAGTGGTAAATACCCTTACCTCATTTCCCCATGTCATCAATTGGGAGAGATCATAGGTGCCTGATCCACCATTCCAAGTAAACTCAAGACCTCCAGCCAGAACAGGAATGTTCATGGAGCACTTTCTCTGCTGTCTGTGAAATTGGGACTCGTAAGATGTTGCAGTAAGATGATCCACCCAAAATTGAGATGCATAACGAAGATGCCCTGGAATGTAATGTGAAAATTTGGCATCTCAACATTCCGCAAGTAGGAGGTGGGAGATGACAGATATTGAATTTGAGCTCCTCATGCATGATTTTACCAGGGCTGCAGCCAGTGTGCATTGTTGCTCTTCTGTCCCACAGAGCAGATCAGGCCGGGACTCTCCAACCCAGGAGGTGATGAATTCTCGGAAGGAGAGATGTATTGGTCTTATCACGACCCCCGGCACATCAGAGACATGGATCACAGCACTCAGAGGCATCAATATCTCCAGAAGCAGGTCTTTGTTCACATCCAGCAACCCCGCTAGACTCTGACAATCCAAAGGTGTATGCAGGAGTAAACTGTGCTGAGTATCTTCATGGACCGAGCATAAGACATTTCTGAACGCTTGTGTCCCTGGATAGGCTTTGGGATTGCATCATTTACAATCCGGTGGTACAGTGTGTGTAAATCAGTGAGGGAGTCCCCATCAAGAAGATAGTTAACTGATTCCTGTGGTGAGGCTTGTGGCAGTCCTGCAATCACATAGCGAACAGCTGTAGCTGCGAAAACAAAGAGAGTGTTTGCACGGCTGGTTATTTCTTCTATGTCATGCCTCTGGATTTTCCAAGGATAGGGTGTAGTCCAGTTGGAGCCATCAAGTGCTCGTTCAACATACAGGCTGATGTCCTGAGAGACTACTATGGTATCAATGTTGTCAAGGATAACAGGATACACCACTGGGAGGAGGGTGTGGAATTTGAGGCATGAAGGAACATCCGGGCGCCCAGTCAAAAAGAATCGGATGTGTTTTGGAATTCGGCTAATGTTGTCTGAGAGCCATCGGAGAAAGATCTGACCACGATCCTTGCCACATTCATCAAGAGCATCGAGACAGATAATCCAAGGTTTCAAACTGGATGGCATCTTTTCAAGGATGTCCACAATCATTTTCTGGAATTTCAAATATGGCTCTGCATCAAGAATTCCATCCAAGTCGCTCTGAAGTAAGTGGATGAGATGAGTGCGAAAAACAGTGTCATATTCAGCGAGCTGGACTGCGAGTGTGGTGGCAAGGTGCTTGATTTCCTTCCGCTCTTCATCGTCCCATGAGAAAAAGAAGGAAGCAGCTAGTTGTTTATTTTTCGCCAGAACTGATGCCACACTCTTTGCAATGGTGGACTTTCCTGCTCCCGCGACCCCACTCAGCATGAGAACCTGGTGAGATGACCCAGGAGTGCTGGTCAATCGGGCAATGACATCTTTGATTACATCAACCCGTGTGCCCTCCATGCATTTATTGGGTGTGTTCTCTGCATTGTAGCGTGCTGGGGCAGTTTTGAGTTTTGAGAGGATGAGAACACTATGCATCTCTGGATCAGTGACTGGCATGGATATGTGACAATATGCATTTACTTCAAGATGGTGTCGACCGATTTCTCAATCGAGATGTTGCCATAGAACTACAAGATAAAAATCAGAACAGGCCAGGGAACACTGCAAAATGCACACTGTGAACTGGTGCATTTGAGCTGCCACAGAATTCTTGATCTCCTCAATCTGTTGCTTGTAGTCACTGCCCTTCAAGAACTGCTTGAATCGGCTCTTCTCTCCCAGAGATTTGCACTTGACCTTGATTTCTCCGAGGTCGCTGCACAGGCCGAGATGAATGGATTATGATGGAAGAGCATACACAAAGAACACCCACGAAGAGATTGCAGCGAGCCGTTGCTTCAGATCACCGCCCGTGCCCGAGGCATTGATAGCTGTCAATTTATCCAGCAGATTTGTGAGTTTGGAAAGGTCTTCCTTGTTAGCTTTCATTGTCTGCTCAACTCAGTTAGTACTCTACAGCACTTCAAGCAGCCCGAATCGCGCACCGAGATCATATCCGCCACCTCGTATACGGCATTGACTACCCCTTCCACGCCGGGAACGCCGATCCCCGTAACACCCGCTTTGGCAAGCTTAAGTACTGGGATAACACTCTCGAGAATCGCAGTAGCCGAGGGTAACCGAGGAGGACCGACTGCGGGGGATGAAGGTGAAGGTGCCGCCATTGTAACTGGGGGGTACTGGGGGTCGTGGTGGAATGGAGGGAAGCAGGCAACGAAGCTTCAACCAAAAAAAGATTGACAGACTGACAGCTAACACGGCCACAATTCTCCGCCGATGCCAAATTTAGGGCGCTCTGAGTACCGCCCGCATACTGTGTGCGTTCGACATCGACTACGTGTGCCTGAATACTGTAGCATCTGAGCTGTGCTCTTCGTGTGTGCGTCCGCAGAGTCGGACCGCTGGAAGTGCGGCGGCTGTGGTGCGCACCGCCATGGCATGGATTGACAGATTGGCAGATTGACAGCTAGCACGACCGCGATTCTCCGCCGATGCTAAATTTGAGGGGCTCACATACACACCATGCCATTGATCTTTGTATGGTATAAAAATACAAAAAGCGGTTGGTACACAAACCGAGACTCAAGGTGGCCCGAGGAAGGGACTGGGAGATGTATGGGACAGAAAGAGCGTGCGCAAGTTTGAAATTACGCATAGCTGTAGTGCAAGGTGCGGATGAGCACGGGAATCAGACTCCGATACGTAAGTGCTGTGTACGTATCCACAGCGCACAAACTCCCGAAGCGCCGCCCAGCCCGCCACAGGGACTTGCGCGCACGATCGGGACATGCCGCTGCCCGCGCATTTCTCTCGCGGCTCAAAATGGACAAGAACACTGTTATTGGACATCCGAAAAGCACTCGTTCTAATGCCAGCCTACAGGAGTGCTCTCGCCGACTATGCTCGCTCCCCAGGTAAGTATTCTGGAGCATGCCCCACAAGGCTCCACGCAAGGGGGTTAAATCGGAGCAGCGCAGCGTGTTCTGGAGATAATTGCGAGTAAAATTGCCAAACCGGAACCGAGGGCGTTGACATGTGTGTGAGTGTTTTTCTTTGACGGGCCGCTTTCGTCGCGCCTTTCACGCCTGCATCCCTCTCGCGGTTCCAGAACATTCCTATCTGACATCCCACAAGCCTTCTTTCTAGTACCATTCTGCAGCGAAGCCATTGCCGACGATGCTCGCTCCTACTCCCTGCTCGTCGCAGGCACCGGCAATGTAGACTATCTGATCCAGTACGCGGACGTCGACCCTGCGACGGCGCGCATCTTCCTCCCCGTCGCATTGCACGGCGTAGCCCTCCTCGCCGCGCGCTTTGCCGCCGCGCACCCGATCGCGTCATCTCGGGCCTCGTGGCCGCCATCGCGCTCTCCTTTCTCGACTTCATCAAGTCACTGGCCAACGTCGACGGCGTACAGCTTTGTACCTATGCATACCAGGTGCGTCTGCATCTCTTCCTGTGCTGTTATACGGTGATTGAATCGTTCGTGCGCAGGTGTACCTCTCCGCGGACCTCTTCGTCGGCGCGCTTGCGTATCGCCTATCGCTCACAGCTCGGCCTGCTGACGGGCTGGGTGCACCACACCATCCACCTCGCATTGCGGAGATCGCCATCCGCAACGGCTGGGCGCGTATGTGTGCGATTATGGAGGTGCGTTGCGGCTCCTTGTGTTTCCCCCCCCTTTCGTTCCCTTCTTTCCTTGGCGTGCTCCCTGCATTGCCACGCCCGGCATTCGCTTTTTCCCCCATCCCATCCTTACCTTCCGTGCACCATCCTCCCTCCCTTTCCTCACGAGCACCGTTGGGGCGTGGAGCTGCGCCAGCTCTAGTGCCGTCTCAGGCTTGCTCCGCGCACGGCGATTAAAGGGGACGGCGCTGCTTCTGTGCCCCCACACCCGCATCCGTCTCCCCCCGGCTCGGTGCTCCCATATCCCTCCTCCGCAGTGGGCACTGCCGCGTCCGTGCCTCTGCGCATCCCCTTCCTCTCTTCCTTCACCATCTGTCGCTCCTCTACCTTCCTCCTCGCACCATATTCCTCTCCCCTCCCTTTCCGCCCGGTCCGCGATCGCTGCTGGCACCCAATAGCGGGGGTGTCAAGTGTGGGGTTGCACGAGCGCTGCTGGCGCGTGGATGCAATGTGGTGGTGTCGTACCATCTCAGGCTTGCTGCGCACGGCGACGAATGGGACGGCGCAGGCGCTTCCGTGCCCAGCCCTGCCCCTGCGCCGCCGCCGCACTACTGCGGATGCGGACGTGAACGCGGCAGGCTGCGCTACCTGTCTCGGGCTTGCTGCGCAGAGCGACGATGCATCGAGTGCCCTTCCTGCCCCATGCCCCCGGCTCATCGCTGCGCGCCCTTGCGGACGCGGGCGCGCGGCGCTGCACTGTGCTCCCTCTCCCACTCGGGCGTGCAATCCCCGCGGCGCCGCGCTCCTTCCGCCGCTCCCCTCCCCCTTCTGGCGCGACGTTTCCGTCCGCGCCTCACCGTCTTCATTTCCTCTTTCTTCTCCACTTCCTCTCCTTCTCTCCCGTACGCTCCTCTTCCGTACGCTCCTCTTCCGTACCCTTCTCCGTTCTCATCCACCTCTATCTATCCTCACGACTAGATTATCTCGATGCTAACGACTTTCCTCCGCAGCTCCCTACCTTCCCCTCGGCCCGTCAACCCTCTATCTGCGGCTCCGCTCCGACACGCTCTTCGCCGCGACCATCCTCGCAATGCGCATCCTGCTGCACCTCATGCCCATCGTCTCGTATGCGCGCTTCCCCGTCGCGCCGGCGTCTTCGAGCTACGCGGACTATGCGTGGGGCGTACAAGCGGGGATGCGAGTCGTGCGCGGGACGTGCGCCGTCTCCGCGCTGTTTGCGATCGTGTTCCCGCTGCGTGCGATATGGTTCGTGGGGTGCGTCAAGGGGTTTATCCGGCGCGCACGTCTTTCCGCCACTCCTTCCTCCTCGCTTTCTTCCACGACCGCGCCCGCGCCCCGCGCCCCACCTTGCACCGGACATCTACCCCGACGCGCGCTCGCTCGCTCGCCCGGCCCGCGCCGCTGCTCCCCACGTGCTGGCTCGCCGCCGCGTCGCTGTGGGCCATTACCGCGAGCCCGTGGACCGCGCTGCAGGTCGGGCGCCTGCGCTGGCTGCGCACACGTGTCGACGCTCGTCGACGTCGTGAGGCAGGCAAAGAAGGTGCAGGTGCGCCCGATCCGGCAGCGCGCGATGGCGCGGCGGGTGAGCGAGAGTTTGATTGCGGTGTTGCCGGGGGTGGGCGGGGTTGTTGGGTATGTTGTGGGGTGGTAGGGTGGGGCGAGGTCTCGAGCCTCCCGGAGATGGGTGTCCGTGGGGTTGTGTGCGGCATAGAGGAGCACGGCGAATGTGGGGGGCGGACAAACGGGGTGTACTCATTCCTGATGCGGTGAGGGCGCTGCTGGTGTAAACTTGATATCATGCCTTTCTTCCCCCCCGCTTCCATCCCTTGCCTTTGTACATGCGTGCGTGCCCGCACACCTGCTTCCTCTATGCACGCTTTTACTGGCGCTCTTGTACTTACGCGCCCTCCGCGCGTGCGCCTCACACCCTACTTACTTAATGTAACGAATTGATGACCTCTGTATGCTTTTTTGTGTTGTAGCGCTCTCTTCTTGGGACGCGCTTGTGTTTCTTGGAACTTTTAATTGGGGGGCGCCCGAGGGGCTTTCCATCAGATTAATTCTGATTAGATCTCCGCAGGATTCAGTAAATTTAAGCTGGACGTAGAGGTGTAGCACGAGGATTAATTGAGACGGCTGTGGAGATGGTAGAGGGGTAGAAGTGTGGCGTGTGGTGCAGGAAGATGAAGAAAATTTTAAATAACAGCGTGGGAAGGGTCAATGAATCGATCGTCGAGGGGAACCTCGCCTAGCGTAACGGCGGCTCGCACACTCCCAGCGCATGAAGGGTGTCACGTCAAAATTCGGTGGTTGTCGAATTGTCTTATATTATTGTATAAGGAGTCGGGTTAGACTGGAGTCTATAAGAAATAAACTACCAGTTGCATCTCATTGTGTTTACATTTAACCTCCTGCGCCGGTTCATCCACGGATGAATTGTTGGCTGTTGAGATTAAAGACATCGTCAACCGCCGGTAGTGTAGGGTAGTGTGGGCCAGCTTGAAGATCCGCCAAAAAGCTTACCTCAATCACTATTGGCAGGCCCCGAGTCGAACGAGGGTCTTCGGATGGACATTTTTACCCAGGCATTCGAAGAAAATCCGACGCACGCCGTGCGCCTCCCTGCCTTTCTTACTTCCCTGAATCCCTAAATTGATTAGCAAAAGTTGAGGTTGTGAAATTCAACCACTCCACCCGCCTTGAATTGAGTTTATTTGCAGAAGAATATATTCTGTGGCCTAGTAAAACAGTCACTGCTCGTGGAATGCGCGTCTTCGGAGCTGGACCACCGCTTCAAGGTCACCTCGGGGTTCAGGGAGTAAATTCACCCCGGTGGGCTACAAGTTCGTCGCAGAAAAAAAATCCAATACGGGGAAGATATGGCAGGGCCCCGAGCCGAACGAGGACCTTCGAATGAACATGCGTCTCACCCTGATGAGCGTCCGATGCGCGCCGTGCGCCTCCCCGTCTTCCTTGCGTGTCCAGATTCCTGCCTTCATCATTCATTAGCAAAAATCTGAGCCTGAGGTAGGGAAATCTTGACATTCAACCACTGGTGCAGTCGCATATGCATGTTGTGGCAGGTGAAGTCCTCAACAGCGACCAGAACGAGGGGCTTCCGTTTGATGAGCAGTGGTCCGGGGAATCTCGCGCGGAGCTGTGGTGAGATCGGTGATATTCTGAGGCTGAAAAGAAAAAAAGCTTATTTTCCGCCTTATGATGGCAGGGTCTCGAGTCGAACGAGCGTCTTCGGATGAAGCTGGGGCTACTTCATAATGGAATCCGGTGTGCACTGTGCGCCTCTCTGCCCTTCCTACCTGCCGGAATCACTCAATTCATTAACAAAATCTGAGATGGGGAAATTCAACGACTTGGTAAATTCCAGCAGAACGACCAATCAAAAATTCAGAGGCCTATTAGCTCTTCAGGGCCTCTGTGGCACGACTGGTGTGGTTCTGCAACAGGCGACGGTGGACATGCATGAAGAATTAATTTAGCGTAGCTGCTCGCAGATCCGCGCCAAAAAGTGCTAGATTTCTTCTTGCATGGCAGGCCCCGAGTCGAACAAGGGCCTCTGGAAATCCATCTTAGACCTTTCCACCTCATTAAAATCCAATACGTACCGTGTGCCTCCCTGCCTCCGTATCTCCTCCGAATATTCGCAGTTCAACAATTGCCGGTCAAGTCCGGCGTGCGAACGCATCAACGATCCGATCAGCGCTGACCTACTAACGCCGTTGCCCTCCACGTCTCGCCTCTCAGCGCAAAATGGCGGAGCAACTGTCCAAGCACGAGTTCAACCGCATATTTGCTGTCCTCAGGGCCCAGAAGGCCAACAAGTTCAGTGTGCTGTGATGCGTCTGGAGGAAGCGGACGATTCTTGACTCGTTTTAATCGCTGCCATCTTGAATTGCTACTGAATGCTCTGCTCGCTGCTCTTACTGCTCGATATTTACTGCTCTCAATGCTCAATACTTGCTGCTCTCAATACTCACTGCTCGCTGCTCCTTACATGGACAGACGTGCTTCGACTGCGGCGCGCGCAACCCAACCAGTGGTACTCCGTCACCTTCGCCGTCTACCTCTGCCTCGACTGCTCCGCGCTGCACAGCAACATGGGTGCGCACATCAACTTCGTGCGCTCCACCAACCTCGACGCGTGGTCCGCCGCAGCTGCGCGCGATGAAGGTCGGTGGCAATGCTGCCTTTGCTGCCTTCCTGTACAAGCACGGCGCGAGCGGCCTTGCGGGGCGGGCACGGTATAGGGGCGCGTGGGCGCGCTGCACCGTTAGGAGCTGGGGAGGAGGGTGAGGGCGGAGGAGGGCGCGTTTCCGGGGGGCGTGGTGGTGGAGGGCGCGGCGCAGACGGAAGAGGGGAAGAAGGCGGGGTAAGGGGGAGGTCGACTTTTTCGAGAGCTGGGACAAGCCGAGCCGCGTGAGGGAAGCCAGGTCGGGACGCCGGTGGTGCTCGTGCCTGTGCTGGGGCGCGCGGCGAGTGTGCTGAGTACGGCAAGTAATGTGAGTGCGGCGGGTGCCGCGAGTGCCGCGAGCAATGGCAACGGGAGCGCGAATGCGGCCCCGGTCGTCGCGCTCACGCCGGTGACGGCAAAGCCACGCCCGGGGCTCGCGGCCGCGTCGCGCGGGCTCAGCAGCTCCGGCTCGGAGGGCGCGCTCAAGCTCAGCGGCGGGAGCAAGACGGGGGCTGGGTATGCGCTCGTCTCTCGTCTTTCTTTTTGTCTTCTTCTTTTGTGCGTCGAACGGGGCGACGCAGGCGCGAGCCTTGTTTTTCGTCCCCCGTTCGTTTTTCTGCGACTTGGGGCATTACTTTGCTTCCATTCGCTGCTTCTACACCTCCCTTTCTGCATTCCCTTCTTTCGTCATGCTAATTCCTACTTTATTCCCGCGCACCTCCCCTGTCTCCCTTGCGCGTCCTTCTCCCTTCCCCCCTCTCCACTCGCCCAGCATATACTCGCAGAATGATAAATGGGTCGGAAACCTGTCGGCTTGCCATGCTACGGATATTACTGCAGCCCAATGTCGAACCAGCAGGAATATCAATGTGTTGCTTCTGCTGAATTTATCCGTGAATAAGGATGTGTCACTGGTGGGAGTATCAAGAAGACATGCATGAGGAATCCTGATTCACGGTCGCCGCAAAAAAGTTGCTCGACGGATGGCAGGGCCCCGAGTCGAACGAGGGGCCTTCGGATAGACATAATACATGGAGCAAATAAGTGGAATCCGATGCGCGCCTTGCGCCTTCCTGTCTTTCTTACCGCTTAAATCTCTAAATTGACGTGATCCCTAAGCTCACTGACGAAATCTGAGGTAGGAGAATTTCAACCATCTCACATTCCAGAATGTCTTCCGCGACTCAAGCGTGGAGTGAAATAATAGAAGGTGCGGTTTGAACTTTGAATCATGAACGGAGCGCCAAAAAATGGCCTCTGGGGCCGGGAACATGGCAGGACCTCGAGTCGAACGAGGGCCTTGGATGGGCTTTTTCCGCGAAGATGTAATGGAATCCGATGCGCACTCCGTGCTTCCCTGCCTTTCTTGTGTGTCCAGATTCCTTCATTCGTGGTGAGGAAAATTCCACTGGCACCGCTCGCCACTGGTATGGAATACTGCAGCCCAATGCCGAACCAGCGGGGATCTCAATGCGCTGCTTTGCTAAACTTTATCCGTGAACAAGTATGCTGTCGCGAGTATCGGTAAGACATGGATAACTTATAAGGAACCAAAATAAATGCGCACACAGAACTATGATGGCAGGGCCTCCAGTCAAACGAGGAGCGCCGAATGGTAGGTGATGTGGACTTCGAGGCCCCCGATGAGAATCCGATAGGCGCCGTGCCCCTCGCTGCCTGTCTTGCCCCTGGATCCCTTGATTCATTGAAGAAATTCGAGGAAGGAAATTCAACCACTTACGTTCCAGAATGTCTTTAAGAATCACAGATGACTCAAGCATTGAGTTAAATCGTGGAAGCGGTGGTTCGAGTTCTCGAAAAAAAAAAGCCCCCCGTGGCCAAATGTGGCGGGGCCCCGAGTCGAATAAGGTCTTCGGATGGTATATTATTTGACCCTCCTAACGAGAATCCGATGGGCGCCGTGCCCCTCCCTGCCTTTCCTACATGTTTCAATCTCTAGCTCACTGACGAAATCCGAGGAAGGAAATTCAACCACCTCACCTCCCAGAATTTCTTCGCCGATCAATCAAGCGTGGAGTGAATATGGAAGGGCGTTTTTGAGCTTTGGACCATAAACGGACCGCTGAAAAATTTCCTTGTCGAGGAATACGATGGCAGGGCCTCGAGTCGAACGAGGGTCTTCGGAGGACTAATGTCAGAGGCCGCGATGCGCCGTGCGCCTCCCTGCCTTTCTTACCTTTGTAGATCCCTAATTCATGGGTGAATCTGAATCCGAGGTAGGGAAATTGCACTCGGTACTGGTACTTGGCCTCACCTGGCTCAAGCTGTGCTGTTACTTGCTACACCCCATCGATGCGCTCGTGCGCTCGAGAAGGTGCTCGAGACATGGTAGCCGCGGCGGTCGTTCATTGAAGGGGGGGAAAAAAAATCTCCATCTCACGATCACGGCAGAGCTTCGAGTCGAACGAGGACCATCGGGCGTGACAGGAATACTATAATTAATATTCCCCGAAGCGCACCGTGCGCCTCCCTGCCTTTCCTGACCCCAATTA
>JARKIE010000496.1:0-55979 GCA_029378255.1 Mycena rosella
GATGCTAACGAAATATGTGTAAACAGATCACCCATCAAACGCGCTTCTTCCTGCCCTTCCCTCCGTTCCCTCCGTTCCGCAAATTGACCAGCGCCTGCACCCGTTCCTTGCGTGTTCTTCAAGCTTCTTCTCGACATCTGCGGCTGTGTTGTTCTTCTGGGGCGGCGGCGCCTGCTGACGGATCCTACAGTACGGCGCCCTGGCCCAGCCCGCTCTGTCGCGCATCAAGCAATCAACTCGTGCTTGCCGTGCGCGCGTGCGATCTTTGATGCGTGCCAGGACTGCGCCACCCACCATGTACCCGGTCTGACCTTTGGTTTTGGAGGCAAGTACCGATTCAACCAACACTGAAGCTCCCGGTTTTTGACCGGCAGACCGTTGGTCGTATTCAGCAGCGCATCTGGTTTTGTTTCGGTAAGCGGAAGGTCAAACCCATCCGACTATAACTTACAATGTTTAAAAGCTTTCTCTTGGGCGTTTGTGAGGGCTGGCACTGTACGGTCACTGGTGTTTGACATGGGTAAGAGTCAGGATTGTTCTGAGACGCCTCCTATTTATTATCACGCAATTATTGCAGATCTCCCTCCCGATCACGGGCCCTCATTTCAGCGACTGCCGCCCGCCACAACTGCCGCTGCAACTGCCGCCGCATGGCGTACAATACTTGCGCTGCTGCGCCGTCTCCTGCGACTTCGCCCCCTGTCACTTCAGGCTTTGCGACTTCGCCCTCGTTCGTCGCCTCTGTGGCCGAGGAACTGAAAACTCCTATCAGGTACGCAATCAGCTGGGGCTTTACGCGGGGGATAATCACATACCCGTACCATCAGAAATGCGTGGGTGCACGCGTCGGTCCTTGAAATCCTCATCCTCCCGAGCGCGTTTCAGCGCCAAAGTTGGTGGGGACCGAGGGGTCGATGCCCGCTCTTCATTGTCGCGCCTCAGACGTGTCGCAGGTGGAAATTGCTCGTTGTCAGGCTCATGTCGGCATTTCCCCGGGTTTGTTGAGCTCATGGAGTGAGTTGTGCAGCGCGTGGAGGCTGATAAATTTCTGATGAAGTTCATGAAGTCCAGGCTTGCACGCGATGCATCGCCCAATCAATCCAGAATCATATGTTAGTAGGACGAACGCGATGCATCGCACAATCATATGATGTTTGTAGGACTTCAATCGGAAAGTACTACAGCAGTCCCAACCACCGCGCTGTCTCGATGAGCCTGCATGCCTCTAGCAAGAAGAGGTGCTCCTCCGCTTTTGCAATGCGTTCCTCCACCAAGTGAATCTGCTCTTTAGTGCGGGTATTTTCTTTGACGCCACGCGCATGCTTTGCCGTGACCCCGAGAAGGTGGAGCCGGAGCACATGGAGCCGGGCAAGATCGTCTTGAGCTTTGACGTAACCGCCCTGGTATAGGTGTTGCAGAACGCGGTCGTAGTGGTTGCCGCTGCCTGTGCAACAATGAATAAATGACACCAACCGCGCAGAATAAACGAGACAATGCACAAAACCCAAAGTGAGCTAGAACGGAATCCATGAGTGAAAGCAAGTACCTCCCTCATTTATAATTGATCTACTCCTGCTCCTCATTGGGGATACGGCTCATTGTTTCGCACGCAAACTTAGATATTCCGCTCCCACAAGATAGCCGAACAGAACAAAAGATGCTAGATTAGCGAACACAATCTGTCTATCATTCACGTCGCGTATCATCTAGATTCTACATCCCCAAACGGCCCACCGCCTCAATACGCCTGCAGGCCTGCAGCAGCATCAACTGCCCTTCCAAAGCTTGAATGGCTTGTTCGGCCTGGTGGATGTGCGTGTGATATCGAATGTTTTGTTGGACGGTGACTCCAGGCTCGGACTTGGCATCGCAGAGGCGCTGTCGCAGTTCGTAGAGATGGCGAAGCTCGTCACGGAATGCCAGGTACGCCTCGTCGCTTAGGTACCCCTTGTCACGTAGTGGCTGAACGATGCCCTCGTAATGACTGGCGCTGCCTGTGGAAAATGGTGTATAAGATAATTGCAAACCAAAGGTAAAATGCACACGGACTGAACCCGAATTCTGCCAAGAGGGAATCCATTTTGGAAGTGAGGCAGTAGCCACACTCCATACTTTTAAACGGAAATAAATGAAACGGGAAAAAAAGATTCAGCTAAGCGAATACATCGTGTCTATCAGACGCAACCTCATCAAATTTGGAAAACAGATTAAGAGCCCATTGCCAACGAGAACCAGGCACCCCGTTGTATGCATCCCGCAGCTCCTTTCCACCCTTTTGCGCCAGTAGCGCCTTCGCCATCATAAAGCTGTATCTGACCCATCTGAACAGCCCTCCCGCCGCGTGCTGAGTCATAGAAAAGCGGGTCTCGTCAGCCGCAATCAGCGTGTTGCCATGATTGACGGCGCCCGACAGAACCAGAGCAGATGTGCCTGATGGAAACTCCACCAGCAGCTTGAATTGTCTCATGTGAAGATGGGCCCCCACGCTTGTGATTGAAACGACCCCCAGAGGTAATGGCACACCAGCCAGCGGGATTGTTGCCGTAGTCAGTATGTTCGGCGGCGACAGTGTCCGGGCTGCAATTAAATGTTGCAGCAGGGAATATGGAGTTACGAAAATTATGTTCGAATCCGGGGTACTTCTCGAAAAGCTGGCAGAGAACGTCTGCATATTCTCGGTAAACCTTGGGCGCCCAGTAGGCGAAAGCGCCTGAATGATCATGAGCCGGATGCCCAGAGGCCTGATTGCTTACTGACTGGACTGGAAGCCGGCGATACGGCATATATATTTATTTCGGAAAAGCGCGCGGAGAATGCGCCGATGGGGCTTCGAATTGACCAGGTTCCCAGGGATCTGAAGAAGAAAATCAAATTGATTATTCTCAGTACAGATACAGGCATTGATGGATGGCGAAACCTTTTGCCCCCCTCCAAACAATACGCCGGCAGTCAACGCAAGGAAATTTCCACGCCGGTGTAGGCGGTCCAATTCGGTCAGTGCCCCGCTCTTCAGCCCCTTCCTCGACACTCGCTCCATCACCCGAAAGGCGCCCGGGATGACTTTAGTGTCCCACTCAGGATCATCGGGCTTGCCAACGAACACGCAGACGATTCGGCCATCCTGGTCGACAATGAGGAGGGGATGTCTGAGCAGTTCATTAATAGCAGGCTAAACAAGAAGACTTGAATAAAACGTACCCTCCGTCCCACTTAATAAGCCTGTACCCACGCCCCTTCAACTCCTTTACCGTGAGGACCCGACAGCCGCCGCGCTTCTTCCCCTTGATGCCAACCCAGGCGGCCTTGGTGTGGGGCAGGGCGCTGGCAAGGGCGTCTATAAGGACAGGTGGCAACGCACAGTGCTGGTACCGAAGATTCGGCCTCTTGTCAAAAGGGCTGTGCGTCGCTGTGAACGGCGCCGGCGTGCACGTCGAGCAGCAGTGGACTCCTTGTTGCGACGTATCTCGATGCTGCCGGCCGGCAGAAGGACGGGCATTGCGGTGTTGTCGAATGTGGCAGGGGCTGCGTCGTTTGTGGGCTCGAGAGAATCGAACGTGGAGGAGGACCATGAGGAAGGGGAGGACGGGGAGAACGAAGGCAGAGATCCTGAGCGCGATGGGGTCGAAGGCAGAGAAGTGAGCTCCGAAAGGGGGGAAGCGGGGCGCGACAAGGCCTCGACGAGATCCTCCCACTCGTCTGCTTCCTGAACGTCTGCGGCGGCGATGTCTCCTCCAACGATTTCCCAAGAACTGGTCACGGTAGCTTCACAGCGGTCAGCGCGACGATCGGCCGCGGCGAGAGACGCTTGAATGTAGGGTGCAAGTGAGATGCCCGTCTTGATAATGCGGGGCTTGCCGCCAGGGTCGTAAGGTGACGCGACCAAGTCGTACGGGGAAAAGACGGTGCCGGAGCGCGTAGAGCGAGACATGGATATGATCTATAGTATTGAGTGAGTCAGTGCAGGCCAAAAAAAAAAACCTCACGCGTCGCAGCACCTAGAAGAGCCGGCTGCAGTGCCACCATAGAGCCTGTGGTAATACTCAGCGCACGGCTCTGCGGTCGGCGTTGCTGGGTCCTGCAACGCGACGGCGAAAGAGGAGGGATGTGCTTACTTTTGAAAATAGGTTTGTGGACAGAAAAGGTGGGAAAGAGCGGGTTTGGCGTCTATGCAGCAGGGAGCAAGGGTGGCTGATGGCGAAATCTGATGGCGTAATCTGATGGCGTAATCGGGATGACCAGGTTGATGAGATCCAGTAAAAGTGCTTGTATACAGGGTGCGTACGGCATTAGAATAAATTCTGAACAGGGAGAACTGTGGGCTGGATGGAACCAACTCGTAGACATATATAGATATGTTGAAGGAAAATTGATGTGGTGATAGACTCACCAAAGTTGTTCTTTGAAGATGTCAAAAATTTCCTAGGGCCTTGAATCGGTTCCTAAATGAAGTCTTTGTAGTATTGTGAGGTTTCGAGGGCCAGCAGCGCGGCTTGAATGGCGTTTGAAAATGCTTATTTTGGCAGAAGAGGAATTGCGGCGAGTGTAGGGCCTGCTCAGGTGCGATTAAAAATCGGGAAGAGTGATTATATGAAAGGAAAGGACGGTTGGAAGAGACGCTCCTGCGAGTCCGAGTGATAAAGTCAAGGCAAACGACCACAAAAGAACGATGGTCGTCGGTAGATGTCACGCAAGTAACACTGATCAAAGGTGACAATCGAGGTGAGAACCTTGAAGTTCAACCTCAATAACAACCTGTAGGGCGACGCGAACGAATCTGAGTCGGTAGTTTATGTCCTGAGTATAAACCCATCCCTATTGAGAGAAAAATGGAATGATATGAGTAGAGCCGGCAAAATATTTTCGACGTGCATTTGGAGAACCAGATCAGGTGTAAATAACATACAACATCATCATCTCTCTTCCCTCTTGACTTCATCATCGCATTCTTGCTTATGAATTTCGCCGCCGGTGACGAAGGTGCCGTTGTAGGAAGCCCCCTGTAAGTGGATGGAGTGTTTTTACGGCCACGGGGACTTACAATCAGGCAGATTGTTGACGGCGAACGAGAAGAGAAAGCAGCGCCGTCGAGAGGCCAGCAAGCGGTACTACGCCAAGTGGGGAGCTACCACATATTTTTGCTTGATTGTTGACCATTCTATTATAGGAATCCCGGCATCAAGGAGCAGAAGCACTTGAGAAAAGCTGAAAGGAAGTAAGAAAGAGTCGGGGGGGTTCAAATGAGTCGATCAGCTCACGACGCAAATTAGGGCCGCTAAAAAAGCAGCAAGATGTCGATGGGATCCCCCGAAGAGCTCAAAAGAGGTCCCCAGGTGTGTTTAGCCTCTGTTTTGCAGGAGCACGCGGGCCTGACCAGAGGGGAGCGGGGAGGATTTTATTGAAGGTACGTTGGCCACTGACAAGGAAGACCTCATGGCCTCGGGCGACGAAGGGGAAACGGCCAATAAAACAGATTCAGAGTGAGTCAATTCTATCTCCTGTCGTACTCATATTGACTCAGTGGCAAGGGACTTCGATGTGCAGTATCAATACGAGATGTCGATGGAGGAAGGTGAGCTCCCGCACAGCCATGTCAGTAAAGTCACATCCCATTTATATTCATTGCTATTATATAGTGGCCAATAGTACCACAGAGAACATTGCGGACTACCGTGGTTCCGAATCGGACGAGCCATCGGATAGCGCCGTCAACTCCTGCCACGCCTCGGATGTGGATGTGCGACCTGCGGACGAAAGGCTTGTCGCGGAGACGCTTGCAGGGATGTCAGAGCTGGTCCGGCTTTGGGAATCCTCGACGTCGATGAGGACAGCATCACACCAAGACTCGTCGCTGAAGGATGGGCAGGACAGTGGCCGGGATCTGGCCATTTCAGGTGCTGAGATGTCGAATTGTCGGTACGTGATATGATTGCGTATTGCATATGTTGCTGATATCGCCGATGCAACACGCAGTTCTTTGACTGCAGTTGAAGGACACAGTGCGCACGGCGCTCCTGCAATTGAGCTGGGCACCGATGATACAGTGTAAGCCGTGGATTGTGTTTGAGCTGTGTGCTGACAGCCGTCTCCCAGTACATCTGCCGTAGCGGCATCACGCACAAAGATTTTCCGGGGCTATCGTTACGAAGCACAAGGCCCGCGGCCCGAGAGTGTGGCACGCCAAGTCGTGCTCAGAGCCGGTGCCACTGGCATATGCGGCATGTGCCCGAACGCGGACAAGTGCGAGAACGGCGGTGACAACGGGGAACGGTTATGTGATCGGTGCGTCGATTGCCAGACGTGGGGTTACGCCTGCTGGGACCACTTCAATGGGGTCCAAGAGTGGGAGGAAAGCCTCTGGTAGGCACAACGTCGACAGCAATATTTATTGCAAATATACTTATCCACGTACAATTTATTTAATCTGATTGGGACATTTTATTTAATCTGATTGGGACATTCTCTTATCCGATCGGAAGGGAAGGACAATGAGCACGGTGGCGCAATGGCATTGCAGACTACACATTGAGTAAACTACGGTAACCCTGCTCTACTCCAACTGCACGGAGACCGTCATCTGGGAGCTATACGTGAAAGACATCAGAAAAATGGCATATGGAGGGATAAAGACGCACACACTACTGGTGGCAGCCGACGACACAGACGACGGCGGGCCCAGAGCGAGGGGAGCTGATGGGAGCGGTGGCGCTCACATTGGCTCCGGACGTCCACTTCTCAACCTTGCCATCCTCGTACATCGAACAGTAGTAGGCCAACGCCTCCATACGAGTGGCCTTCCGGAGAGGCTTGGAGGGGACACCATGAACTTGGGCGTCTGACTCGGCGCTGGAAGAATAGTAAGTAAAATATATATATCTCGAGATTCGAAGAGAGGACTTACACGCTAGCGTACAGACCGGGTTCCCTGCCAGTGGTGACAACGTGGTAGGGAATGTCGTCCCCGGATCCTGGGGGGTGCGCGGCGTCGAGTTGGTCCGGGGTGCGCGGGACACCTTTGACCAGAACGGTGGGAGGAGCTGTGAAGGTGTAATCAGAGTATTAAACTAAAGCCAGAGACGCTGCTTACGAAGGGCTGCGGCAATGGCTTCCGCGACTGCGGCGTTGAAGGCGAGAGGGAGCTGCGCTGTGAGATGCAGATTAGTTTAGATAAAGGGACAAAGGGAGGTATGCACTCTGGAGGTCGAAGCAGTGCTGGGCGATGACGAGAGACATCTGCGAAAGCCCCGCAACCATCGCGGCTAGCTCTTCCATCTCCTCTGAGCAGGGGTTGGAAGAGCTAGTCGCAGCAGCAGGGAAGGTGTCGGTCATTTCGATGGCGGTGATCGGGGGAAAAATGGGTGGCGAGGAATTTCGGGGGAAGATTAGGCCGTTAAGTACCAAGATCAGAGCTGTGCATGCTTGGGATGATTGAAGCGCTTGATGTGCGATAAGCGTCGGTTGTGAATGTCCCGATTTGGGGAATAGAATCGAGATTTGGCTGCGAAAGAGATTAAATAATTGGAAAAAGGATCGCCACATTTTTTTTCTCACCATGGCAAGAAGGGAGTTGTCTGGGATTCGAAAGAGAAGAGTAAGCCCTAGTAGCGCATAGCAGAGATGGGCAGACACTTACCTCGACATTAACATTGCAGACACTGCGTTGCTGGTACTACAGTCGGGAGCGGCCGATTTAGTACTTAGGGCCGCAACGGCCAGCTCGAGTTACTGGAGGTGAGTTTGGAGCAAAAAAGAAAAGGAAAATCGTACATATGGAATAATCCCAAACGGGCAGCTGTTTTCGTCCTGCGTTTCATCCCATCATCAACCGCGACTTGCTGGGCGACCTACTCCGATGGCGCCTAAACCGTGGACAAACGAAGAGCAATACCAGTGGCTGCACACCCATGTGGGGAAGTATCTGGACAGCAAGGTCACCGGCGACCAGATCAATTTTTTCGTTAAACTGGACGAGACATGGTTTTCAAAATGGCCCGCGGAGGAAGCCTGCGAGTTGCCCGCAAGAGAGTCGGGCAGCGATCTGACAGACGCGCAGGAGGAGCAGCTGGGAAAGTACATTGAGAGGCGGAAAAAGGTAAGTCGCGACTTAGACGCGTCGATACGAGCGACTCACGCGTTTTGGCAGCAATTGCGAGAGTGGTTTCGCAACCACACCCAGAAAGCACGCGGGTCGGGAGACAAGCCTGCGAAGAAGGACGACACGCAGTCATTGGCGGCTGCGCTTTGGAAGGTCGACGAGCGCCACTGGAACCCGCAACTAATAGAATTATGGCACAAGAAGTATCCCGAGAAGGGAAAGGCGGCATTGGAGGCTGCCGGGTACTACGCGAAGCACGCTGGGGACATTGACTGGGTAGGGCAGAAGGGTGCGATGGGGCCACCAGGAATAAAGGAGAAAATGAAACAGCAGTCATCAGCTCGGATGGCGATGTGGAGGAGGGTGACGATAGTGGCGTTCGCGGGGGAGAGCAACGAGGTTAAAGACGAGATGGCAGAGGAGCTGAGGCGATTCCAGGCGGCGAAGTTGGAGGGGAAGGGACCGGAGCAGTGTACGCCAGAATCCGCGCAACTGTGAGTGCTTTTTTGAACTGGTTCGAGGACGACGAGCTGAATAAATAAAATCAAAGGTCGCTGGATCAGCTGGAAGCCATAGTGCGGCGCCTGCACGCGCTGATTGCAGAGAACACAGGGTGGGTGGGAATCTCCCTGTTCGGGGGACCGACCCCGAACGACGGAGGAAATCTGAACTTTCGCTGTGAGTGGTGTGAAGTATGGGCGCTTGTTTAACTGATGTGCGTTACGGCAGGCTGTCTTCCGGAGTGACACCCGCAGGCAACAACTTCCCCGACTCTCACCCCAACTGGGAGCAGGACGTGGGTAAATGCTTTTCGGAGTGGTTGAGGAGATGCTTTTGTGAGTTCTGTTCTTTAGCTATGTGAATTGCTTACATCTTTCCTTACATTTCTCTTTTTTTCTTCTTCAGCGCGTGCAGAACGCGACGCAATGGCGCTACAGTCCAGCGACATTTTGGACGACCTTCTGGCCATGCCCGACGAGTCTGAGGCCGGCGTGGGGATCGACAAACCAGCTCAAACGGTCAAGCCCAAGAGGGCCGGGAACAAAGCACCATAGAGAGCGACTAAGAAGAAACCAGCAAATTCAGCCGCGTCGGAGGAGACCCCCTCGCTCTCTGTCGCAACGGACCCCACTGCAGAACCCGCACAGTCGTCTGCGATTCAGCCGACACACGTGGCTTTGTCGTCGTCCCCACCCAGCACGTCCGTTCTGTCCTCCAACACCAACCTCTTGTTTTCGCCGCCAAACGCCAGCCGACAGGGGACCGACTCCATGCCCTCTGGACCTTTGTTTTATGCCGCGCACGATGAGCCGGGCTCTCAGAATGGCTTCCTGTCGGCCACGGCTGTTTCTTGGGACCCGCACGATTCATTAGCTCGTGCAGCGTCGCCTCTCGCGGACGATGATGGTTGGGGGATGGTAGATCAGGAGAGCAGCGAATGGTTTGGGCCGCTGCACGACAATACATTGCCCGCTCAAACCCTTGATGCATCCGGGCTCGCTGATCTCGATGCATCGGGCTCGCTGACCTCGATGCATCGGGGTCTTTCGAGTCATACGACCACCCGCCGGACCCGATGGTTCTGCCGAGAGGGATGGGTAATATGTGGGGCGATGTGGACCCGACGCACAGTCTCTTCCTTGTGGAGCGAGCAGTTATTGCTGGCCCAGCAAAGGAGCTGCAGCTGGAGGACTTATGGAGCGGAGGAGCGGGCGGGCAGTATGGGGGAGGTTGGGATGAAGGGGCTCATTCCGACTCCGCGAGGGAGACTCATGTGTGGCAAAGCTCAGGTCAGCCGCTCTCCTCCTTGCTAATCTAATGAATTCAAACTGAGACTGCTACGACAAGGCATATTTGGCACGTTAGGGTTGGGAGAGGTGCCGCCTTCGCAAGCGAACACCCCAGACTCCTCGTCGTCGCAGACAACAACGCCCTCCGCGCGCTCCTCCCCGCATGCGGATCCTCCTGTGCGGCCCCCTGCCGTACCCGCGCGCCTTTCCCCCATGCAGATGACGCCGCCTGCCGCGCGTCCCTTGCCGCAGACTACGAGTTCATCGTGGACGCCCTCCCCGCATGCGAGTCCCCCCGTGCGGCCCACTGGGCGCCCTGCCCCACGCCCCTCACTGCATGCTCCCATACGGCCTGCTGCCACGCCTGCACACCCCTCCCCCATGCAGATGATTACACCCTCCATGCGCCCCTCCCCGCATGTAGATGCTCCGGTGCGGCCCGCTGCCGTGCCGCGCGCCTCTCCCCCATGCAGACAGCGCCATCCCCGACCCTTCCGAGTTTCCCTCCCACCCAGAACAAAGACAGCTCGTGAACCTTACGTGCACCTCCCTCGAGTGTCCAACGCTAATCCCCCTAGAGGATAGACCTGCTGCACCTGTGAAGCTGACTTCCTTCACACCATAGCGCTGCAGTCCTTATCACACTGTTCTTCTCAACTTCTCGTTTATTGTCTTGTCTTATTCAGCTAACTTCTTTGTCTATATATGGACTCTCACTTATTGTTATGTTTTTGGTCACATTACATTTACCTTATTTAGGGTAACAATAATGGAATTAGTATAAATACACTTCAATATATCCTCATGTACTTCAGCTGTAAAATTAATGTTGTTTCCATGTTTCCTCTCATGGACTGAGACCACTTATCATCTTGTTTTTGGCACGACTCTGGAGTTGCACCAAACCTCTGGACGTCCTCTTCATCCTCTGTCTTGACTTCCACTTCCTCTCTGACCTCCGGTCTCCGATCTTCCGGTTCCTATGCCACTCTGATCTTTGTCTGTCTTCCACTGGATCATACCTACAGATCTCCCCTTTGTTTCCGGAGTTCTTCTGGAGCAGGGCTCCAACTGGGTTACCTTTTCTGGAGTAAGCTCATTTGGCTTGACTCCATGTCATGGAGTTTTTCCAGTCCATCTCGACTCTCATCTCGGCTTAGAGCCAGATTTTTGCACACCCTTCTGAGTTGTGGTGCTTGCAAGAATAGCTGACATCTTTGGACTCCGGTCCCGTTTCAGTCTCCGGTTTTCGGACTTGTGCCAGACTGGACCCCTGCAGGCTCTGGGTCCTTCCTCCCTCTGGCTCAGGATATAACAAGGCCTGTGGTCATGTAGAGTTCCACCTGCAGGAGTTCATGACAGTCATGAGTTAAGAGTTGCTTAATGATTAATACACGAGTTCAGGCAATTAGAGTACGTCCATTGCTGTGGGGGCCATCATCCAATCCTCCAAGTAGGCTTTCATGGCCATGGAAAAAGGCTGGATCCATGGTAGTACAGATGTTAGGCAGGGGTGGGTACAGAGGTTGGATGACACTGAAGTCAAGAAAAGGCAGCTGGAAGGTGGGAGTTTGAAAAACGGAAGCAAGAGGTATGTGAATGTCGAGGGAAACAGTCATCTTATAATTGGCGGTTTTTAGGGTGCCGGGAGTGCCGCCACAAATTTGGTGCCTCAAGTCACCCTGAATTTTCTAGCCTCGGGTTGAGTAACACTCAATTTTTGTCACAACTTCCATTTTATTCATCTTTTGAGCTTCATTTGTTGTCTTCTGTTCCCGAATCACCACTGTCGTTTCCTATCCACCCTGTCTGCATAAATCAATGATTCCAAGTAACTTGGCGGTGAAGGCCGTGGCCCGGCCCGGCAAACTCGCAATTATAGTCCCCCCTTTTTTTTTTCTGTCTCAGGGCTTTTTACGTCTTGGTCATTTATTTTGTATAATCCGGACGCTTGGTGATGGAGGTGGGCACGGGCCGTTGTTGTGGTCATCTGTTTATTGATGTTCTGCTCACAGTACCCCCCGCCAAATTCGGCCCTCCACATGCCGACACGTTTTGGGACTGATGCCGCTATCCGGCTGCCATTCTGAGTAGACAGAAAGTAATATTATATGCCGGGCTACACAATGTTGGTAGGAAATTTGGTAATTCAGATTTTCGGTTGTAGATGACCTGTCTTGCTCCCCGAAATTTTCACCCCGCCGGAATCCCCACCAACATTATGTAGCGATGCAGAGATAAAAATATTCGGCCGCCGGCGATCAGTGGTGCAATGCCGGGAACTGTTGGAAAATGCGCTACAAGTCTGGTCGCCATCACGGTGACCGAACACGTGACATACCAGTGACTCCGCCGTTCCTTGACGTGCCAAAGCTTTCTGGGCAATCTTTGGGCAATCAGGGACATCAGTCTATTAGATGTTAATTGACCAAGATTTTGGCAGGAGAGGAGCATGTTATGGTATTAGTATGAGAAAGTCAAAAGTCGAGGCTCGGCGCGATATGATGTGGCTGTGCACTTCTTTGATGGGCCATCAACACAATCGCCCGTGCCCACCTCCACCCAGTTGGTGTATTCAGGCGTATTGTGGCACGTACAGCAATCTGACAAACAACACGTGATCTATACGCGCATATTAAAAATCCTAACATATGCAAATGACCATCGAAAAAAAGAAGATGCCTCGAGAGATTCGAACGCAGCCGACGATTTGAACCAATTACAAATCACAAGCACAGCCACTAATACTTCACAGAATATGAAGCAGATTTAAAGGACAGCCACTATTTTACATTCAACATAGCCACTATTTTATATAGCACAGCCACTATTTTGCATTGCAATCTAAAATTGGGACATTTTTAACCACACCTGAAAAACCTCATGTCGATTGATTAAAATAACGATTACTATAAGTACTCGTAATATGCGGAAGAAGTCGAAATGCTGCAAGAGCCCTTCCCCGGAGTGGGGACCCGTCGGTTTCTTTTTAACACATAGGCCCCTCCTGCATTCCTTCGTACCACTTCATAAGGTCCAAAATATTTTGCCATTGTCCAGGTTCCTTCCCAGCCACGGTTTCGAGGATAACAATATCAGTGACCGGGGGAATTTCGGACCGTATTATGCGTGATGTTACTAGTGACAAAAAGTTTTGGTTATCCTCTCCACGGCGGCTGGCGGATAACATATACAAACAACATAGCCACAATTTTGGAGAAATCACCGAGAAAAGGAGTGGACCAATTCAACATTGCATATAAAATAGTTTGTCTAACCAGAGGGGTCAAATACTCCGGTCTCAGTCTCTGGCTCAAGTACCGGAAGCAGATGGGCAGTATTTCGGACTTGCTGTGGTGAATACAGCTAAAACCTGTGATTTCGTGCTGGCTTGCCTGAGTCCTGGTGCCATAAAGCTAAAGGATCCCGATTTAGGCTTCTTATATGGTCCAGGATGCAATAAGAAGCCCAATTGCAATATTTCAAGCATTGACTGAGGCCATACTTGATTCTCTCGAGGATTCTCAAGAATTGTGGCTATGTTGTTTGTATATGTTATCCGCCAGCCGCCGTGGAGGGGATAACCCCCAACTTTTTTTGTCACATAATAACACTTTTGTCACATGTCGAGAAATATTCAATTATCTCTATATCCACTTATAATACCGCCATTAAGATTGTTATCCTCGAAACCGCGGCTGGGGAGGAACCTGGCCATTGTCTTCTTCCACGAACTAACTTTGGTTTCTGTAGCAAGATTCCGGACAAGCACTAACTCTCCATTCTTGTATTCTTATCTTTGTAGCTTCTTTATAAATCTTGTCTCGAATTGTTTTTTGGAACAGAGTTGGGCTTTCTTCAGAGTCTTGACAGCCTTTTGAATATCTCGATCATGTTTGGATAGTTGGCAAATTCACAGGATGAGCAGTTCAGTGGTGCTTATTTCCGATTGGAACCCGAAATGGCTTAAACAGCTTGAAATAATGGGATTAAATAAAGTGAACAATGGTCTGTTGAACTTACTTGAAGGAGGGATATCGGCTTTGTTTTCACTTGTTGTGCGCAAGCGCAGAGATGCAGGAGACGGTAGATTCGGCCATGAACCAAGAAACAAACGGCTTAATGCATTTCACAGCGAAGGATTTGTTTGCTGTGACAGGGGACAAAATTGATGTGCTTGCATTCCAGGCTGGAACCCGTGATTCCGAATAAGGGTCCAGATAGAGATGGAGACTGCGAGTATTATATGCTTAGCATAGGGCCCCGGGACACAGGAATAATAGGATGTCCGGAGGTTCACAGCGCAGCATTTGAAGCAGCAGACACTAGAAGACTTGCATACAATCTACTAAAGAGGCAAGTATCGAGGGAAGGAGGGGAAAAAATTGAGCAGCGGAACCGGAGCACGACTGTGGTGACGTTAGGAGGGAATCCAGGTGTCCCCTTTATAGCTAAGGGAAAGTGTACGTGGCCGCAGCTGAGCGGCAGTTCCACAAACATGTTAAACTGAGCTGAAATGCTTGGCACTGCAGGGAGTGGGAAATTAAGATAGAAATCAGGAAGGTGTTGAACTGTGCATGAAGGCGGTGACAACCAGGACTCGCCTATTCGCCTCCGTTATCCCAATCCAGGTTAAATTCAACAGCTCGGAGGTAATGATTTCGAGTCCGGCTCCGGTTACATTGACGAGTTCAGGCACAGTGAGACCACTAACAACTGTGCTTTTGTTCTGGGGAATAGCTGCGACGGACTGCGAACGGAATGGACTACGGAAGGTCAGCTGAGACCTACGAAAGACCATTCGGGGTGAGCTGCGAGCACTGTGCAGACGGCAGTAATTTGCTACAGAACAGGTTGAGTGAGATCTCGTGCTGTGGTTGAAATTTTTAGTGTGATCCCTTGAACAACCTCCGGGAAATGCCGCAGTGCGTAGTTGTACCGATGGGGCAAGCATATCCCACAAATTGTGCATGCGTCACAACGGGCAGGCTGAGAGGGAAGAAGCAGGGATGGAGGTGAGTCCAGAACTTAGAAGGAGAAAGGACCACAACATATACCAACGAACGAAGAGCATTTCGTTAAAGAACAGTTAATGTTGGTGCTCCGTAGCATGCATGTACTGTACTATTTCAACCAAGTGTTCACGGGGTGTGACCAGTGACCTCAAGTGTTCAAACTCGAAGTGTTCATGGACCACTGGGACCTGGGACAGCCATTTTTAGTGTTCAATTGGCGAACTGTTCAGCCCAGATTGGCGAGTCCTCAAGGCGACGCGCCGGGACGCATACGGTCAGCCAAGATGGCAGTTTCTGCCAAGCCTTGTAATTTTGGAGTGAATGCAAATTGTTTCGGCTCAATTCCGAGCAAATCAACAGGTTCTCTCACGCGCAACGGCGGAGTAGAGGGCACAGAGTTGGTGTTGGATCAATCTGTGGACAGTCTGCCTCTTGCTCTTTGGCGCCCCCAGTGTACAACAAAAACGACGACCCACTATGGAGCCTGGAGGTGACGAGGCCTGGGAGTATGGAGGTGACGACTCGGAGGAGGATTAGTAGGGTTGGACTGTAAATTTGCCGTAGCTCGTCAATTTTTGGGTGCGTAGGCCGGAAATTGAAACGACTGTGTCAGGCGAAGGTAAAGAACACGCGAAGTGCCAAAAAAAATTGCATTTTTACGTCCTTGAAAATCCAAAACGGCCAAGTGTTCACGGCCCTCGGTGACCTGTGACCTCTAAAAAATGTGTTCAGTTCAGGGGTCGCAGTGACCTAGTGACTGAACACTTGGTTGAAATAGTACAGTAGTACGGACCCCGGCTGTCTCTTAGCAGGACCATTCCAGTAATATCCCTACCTACCTATCATGTAGGGAGAGGCTTGGGCAGAGGAGAAGAAGAGGAGCAAGATGGGTCGATTGGCATCTGCTTCTAACACGTAATTCGGAACGTTGGGTGGGCGGGCCGATCAACCATGTATGTAGTTGGCACTGTGCCGAGCGTGCCGCGGATGGCAGGCGGCGGCGAAAAATAAGCAGCGAGTCGAAAACATGGGCGAGGCAGGACCCCCGAAAATACACCCAAATGCCTGACTGCCGAATTTTCTTGATTCGGATAACAACTGCCCGAAATTTGGAAAAACCCTACCCCGAATTCGGATGAAAAGTCAAATTTTGAGTGCCTTGTCTGGTCCAATTTTCGGATAAAGACTGAGAGCCACGAGAGATCCCTGGGTGGAATTCGGATAAAGTTGTGGGAAGTCAGCGAATAACTATGTATGTTCTCAATTTCGGGACAACTCGGATGAGGTTGAGGTCAGTGAAGAAGACACAGAGTAGATTGCATATTTTGATGTATAAACACATGGCACACGGGTGAAATTAGGCACCCTGAATGTTTTTTTTTTACAAGGGCCTGGTAGAAAATTCAGATAAAAACTCGAGTACGGTGAGGCCTAGGTAAAATTCGGATAAGGATTGCCCGATTTGGGGTCCGGATAAAAAGTCCCAAAATCTGGGACTGGGCACCCGCGGTACCTGTTGTCAGTTGTTTATTTATATTAGGATTATCGGCCTCCCCGCCAAAACCAGAGATCAATCCGCCGACACGTTTTTGAGGTGGCACCGCCCTCGGCCCGCTCAACCTTTGAAGCCAAAATCATTTAAATATGAATGTCTACAAAATGTAGTAGGGAATTTTTGAGATTTAAATTTCAAGTGTTCTTTCATCTCGCTAAGAAGCTCAATTTTGAAGGGAGAAAAAATCCCCAACTACATTTTGTAGCCCTAGATGAACTTAGAAATACTGCCTCCTAAGTTTGGCTGGCCGAGTTCGGCATCGGCTCAAAAACGTGTTGCGGCGCGATACGATCACAGTGGTAACAGGTAGTGACAGAGATGTGACATGAGCTTAGATTTATGAACTGCAGCACAGCAAGCGTAGATTTTATTTATTGTGGTTCAAGAATACATTAAAGATACCCATAGGAGTGTTTCTGCCAGTTCAGTTTGAGATATTGTGACCCCAGCATATTTCTGTTCACCAAAAGTGGTCGCGGCAGGGTTTGACAGTGGCTGTCCACTTACATAAGAGCCATCAACCAACCCGGCCGTGCCCAGTCCCACAAAATCTTTCAAACTTTCGGTCAGGCATTTGTGTATTTTTGGGGATCCCGGCGAGGTGCAGGCGGAAATAGTGGGGGTTGAAAGAAATGTGGTGGCACAGCAGAAATGGCTGCAGGTTGATAGAAAAGTTGAGGCACCGGCAGAAATCCGTCAGGGGCTTATCAGAGTACAGCTTCCCAATAGACTCGTACTGCCATGCAAAGCAATGGCCTTAAAACCACGTCAATTTCAATCAATCCCCAATTGGTAACCCACTGCGTTCAGCCGGGCCTTAGACCCGGCCTGTTCTGGCGGCACGCAGCGTCGGCTATCAAGTTCTATTTCGGTTTAGCCGGCCAGATCATGATGGTCTGGGCCATCTAGGCGCCGCCGAGACCTGATGTCGGCTAGCAGCACGCACACCGGCCGAGCCTTCCGAAGGCTCGGCCGGTGTACCGACTCGTCTGTGTATGTTTTACTGGCTAGCCGCGTGAGCGTCGAGGGACTCCCTCAGCTCATCCTTGTATCCTTTCATTACCATTACCTCTATCCCAGTGGCCTCCTCACTGCCGATGCACCTAATAGCGTCCGACCCTGCACATCTCGTCGCCATCCACCTTCATCTGGAAACGCGTTTTTGTGTGATAGACGGGCATCCACGTGGTAGAGTGGCGGTGTCTCGGTAGACACCGATAGAGCCGAGATGCCGCCATAGAGCTTTGTAGAGCCCACTGCTCCCTGTAGCTCTGGTCGCTCTACTGCGCACTACAGACCCTGATGGCTCCCTTGGCGACCATCGTGGAGCCCATCTCCGCCTTGCCGACTCTTGGCCGATCCCCTAAATACCTTCATCATCAAAGACTTATCATTTTTTTCGTCCCTTCTTCCACCACCACCATCTTCCCTTCTCCTTCTTTCCCCCTCCCTGCTGCCCCTGGATTCCTTAAGCTCACAAGTCCATTAGAACTGTCTTCAATGCCACATGAATAACTTGCAAGCCCGCCGCTCCACCGCGTGCCACGCGCTCAAGACCGCTGCTCACGATCAATCATCGCTGCCGTCCTTCTTGAAGGCTGTTCACTTCAAGCCTGAACTAGCTTGGATGGAACTCAACTTTTCATTATCTCCTGTGCTCCCTTGATGCTTTATGGTCTCCTTTTAACCTCGTCGTTCTGCCAGCTTCTGGAGTTCTGCCTCAATTCTGCGTTGTCGTATCCATCAAATCACCGGGCCTTTTATGCCGATTCAATGATCAATAATATCCCGCCGCAGCGTCAATTTCTGCACCATCGCACTTCGTTCATCTATAGTACTACATAGTTACATATATGTCGTACATAGGCAATGATATTCCCCTGCCCATTCCCTGTGTTGTGAGCTGAGAAAGAAAGCGGAGGAGCCTGGGAATCGGGATGCGGAAGCGGACCAAAATGAATGTTCATCAAAGATAGCCGGCGAGCCGTGCTCTATGGGAGCTCTATGGGAGTTCTACGGTAGAGCACCCGATCTATGGAGTATTTTGATAGAATGGGGGGGTGCCTACCCATCTACCCATCTACTGGACCCTATCCCCGTCTACCTAGCCACTGGGTGTTTTCCAGATGTTAAGCTCTCGCCAACGATTAAGCTTTTTGATTTGTCGGCGCTCTCTGGCGATGCGGCCACTCTCTTTCCTGAACCCCCACAAACAGCGAGGGTCTCACAATGTACGGGAATACATATGCATGCGCGCCGACTTACTAACGGAAATCCGGGGCCGCCTCGCTCCCCCGAGCAGCATGAAGGCCCCGAAGGGTGAGGTTTCAGTCGGGCGGCATGTGGATCGGACGGCCGAGCCGGGATGACGTACTACTGCGGCCCGGGTTAACAGCTCCCGGGGGGGCGTTGCAGTGGTCGTCCGCTCAAGATGGGGTCAAATCAGGTCAAATCCCTGTGCTTACAGGCAGGTAGGCAGGACGGACGTAGACCACGAGCGCCGAGACGGATGGGGCCAGTTGGGGCTGGCTAAACGCGGCTCGCCACGTGCGGTCTGGTTGATTTAGACGCACGTGGGCGTTTAGCCAGGCGTCTGCCGCTTAGACCCGAACGTGGTCTAAGGGCCGGCTGAACGCAGTGACCGGCGGGATGAGTGCACGGACCAGGTAGGTAGGTAGGTAGTATTACACGGCCGGTCCCGCTTAGGAACGCCGGGGCCCAGGGATTATCGAAATTTACAGGCACTATGTAAATTGTGGTCCCTGGACTTCTCCATATCCCCGTAGCCGAGCTCACGGACACAATCTCACGACTCGCCGCAGTAGAACTAAAGGAAACATGGAAAAGTGGTTAATGGAAAATGAGAACCTCAAAACAAACTCGAAACTGGAACAGCTCAGATCTTTCAAGTTGGAGAACATCATACACACATTTATACCCAGTGCTCTTTTAGGCTGGCCTTCAAACCTCTGTATTGGTCAGTTGCACCATAAGATTTGCAGGTGTTGGGGTATAGTGGAATATTCGTCCAGTTAAAAGACTCAAGCCGTCCAGATGTAAGAAGAGCTTGTCATTCGAGTCAAATTGACTCCTTCAACACCATTCCCTAATGCCCACCGATGCTGTCGTTTTCCCTTGACATCCTGGTAAAGGTAATGTCTGTTGAAACTAGCATGGGGCAGTGGAATAGGAGTCTTGAAGCAGCTGAGCTGTTTCAAGAGAGTGAAGAGGTCTCGAATCCGAAGAGGAATTATCCCAATTTCCGGGGTGGTGGATGATTCATGGATTGAGCATGGGGATTCAGATTACGGCAAGTATATGGAACATGAAATGGGTATGTTGCTGGTTGTGCATTCCATACATTACATTTCATATAACTATCCACCTATCATGTCTCTGATCACCAATGTTCTCCAGGATTACAAGCCGCCTGTGCCCGCACATTTGGAGTCAATTATTGGAGAATTTAGCAATGTTATTTCTCTCTTCTGCATTAATCCCAACCTAGCGGCAGCACGACTCTTCCAAAGACCACAAAATTCAGGATAAAGTGAAGATCATTGGTCCAGCACTGGTACCATTTGGGGACCGTGAGACGTGAAGAGCAGCCAGAAAAGTGTTGTCCATGTCGGGCATCATTTTTAGATCAGCCAGAAACAAGTTCCAGAGGATCGGCGAGGCCGGATCTCCCGGTGAGGGCCTTTTCCTTGGATTCCATGTTTCCATATCGCACATACTATGGCATTCATTTCTAGTATAGAATGGCAAAAATTGTGCTGATGATGACATGACAAAATGACTAATACAGATATTACGGCACCGACCGACCGAGCTCATCGAGGCCAGCGACCACGACACGACCAAGGACTTTTTCGGGCTTGGTCTGGGACGGTATGCACGAAGGGGGTCCCCAGGAAGCCTCCGGAAGTTCGATGGAGCCTAGGCACCACAAATGAGCTGGATGCGCGCCCTCTAATGTGGATGTGATTTTTTTTCTCTCTCTCTCTTGCCCCGATCCCATTCCATCTCTGCAAGGTACTGCCGTCGTTCTCGAGGCAACTCCCATGCTTCCTCCGCCACTCATAGGCTCGCGGAGGGGGAGCGCAGTTGGAATCGGGCTTTTGCCTTTTCACTAGATGATGGTGGGAGTCAAAAGGGGGTGAATAAGCGCGGGCGAGCAGCGCGTGCATCTGATTGATGTAATTCTTTGATGGAGGCGGTAATGGAGCCGCACCTGTAGCTTACCCAAGCTAGGTGGGAATGTGCTGTTGAAAGATGAGGTGATGCATCATGTTGCATCGCTAATTGGCGGTACTACTTTAGAGCTCGTTCGGATGCTACAATGAATTGTTGATTATCCATTGTGCCTGCCTTTTACGGTAGGTAGGGAGGTAGGTATCATTACACGGCATGGTCCCGCTTAGGAACGCCGGTTTCGGGAAGTATCCCGGTGTACTACAGGCTTTTATGTACACCATCGTCCCCGACCTCTATATATCTCCCAAGCCGAGCTCACGGTAATCTCATTGTTGTGTCAACTGTCCGGTCACATCAGTCATTTGGCAGCCATGACAACCTCCGGTGACGTTTGCGAGCCTCTGGCCATCGCCGCCGTCGTCGTCTGTGGTGGTGGCCCTCAAAAAATTGCTTCATTAGTCGGCGGTTTTGGGGCAAGATAGATTCAGTGGGATTCAACAATGTTCAACTAAATAGAAAATGGGTGTGAGCCTTACTTCTGGCATGGGCACAACGTAGGCGGGAGAGGGAACGGCGGGAGTGGGCGGGAATGCTCGGGAGACAATGCCAAGGAGAGTTGATGGCTGTTGATGGACCCCATACGACGCTGCCGGACACTGCCGGATATCAGAGTGACAGCTTGATCTGCCGTAAAAGGCAGCACAAGGAACAATCACCAATCAATTGTGGCATCCGAACAGACTCTTATGCATCACGACATATTGCCAGATACGCCTGAACCAACGTGGCACGATTTTTGTACGGAAGCAAATAGCCTATTTTACGGCACGAACGTGTTGTTGTCGATCTGCTGCGCGATGCCCGTGTACCTCCAGCGCGAGATATACGCGGGTGTAGTGCCGTTCCCGTTGTTTCCCGTCGCGTACGCGCCCAGGAGCGCGCCTGTCATATTATTCAGCATCACAGCTTCAGATCATAGCAAGTAGATGTACCGGTGAAAGGACCAGCCCCGCCGCTCACAATTGTTGCGGGCAAAGCGCCGAGCACGACGGTGTCGTGCGCCGCGCCGCCCTGCGGCGTCGCCGAGAACGTGTAGTGCGTGTCGTTGTTTGCGCGGATGGTGAGGGTGATGGGCTCCGCCCAAGAGGAGGGGATGCTGTAGATCATGGGGGGAGGGGGCGGTGCGCCCAGGTTGCCACCGCCCGCGGTCCGGAGCCGCAGATGGGGCGTAGCAGGCCCCGTGGCGCTATCGGACAGGAGGACGATGCCCAGGTCCAGGTGCTGCACCTGCGTGAGGAAGACCGTGGCGCCGGCCTCCTCGTTAAGCGTGGTCGCCGCGAACGCAACATCGATGCTGAACTCAAACAGGGTGTCGGTCTGGAGGCGCATAATCAACGAGATGGGGTCGTCGCCGCTGCTGATATCGGGACACGGCTGGATACGCAGCGTGTTGGGGTGGCCTGGGGGGGACACGGTGAAGGAGTCGACATCGGGCCACCGCCAAAAGAGAAAGTTCGACGGGATAGCGCTCCCAGGGGAAAAGTCGAAGACGTCGGGTGTGCCGTAGATGGGCCCAGTGCCTCTTACATTCGTCGACTCCGGCAGAGCCCATGCGCTTTCGTTGCCGCGGACGGGGGAAACAATGGGGAACTCGCCCTCAGCCCACGTCGCGGGCGTTATGACCATCTCACGGCCCATGGGATAATTGATCCACTCCGGCCCCGAGCGCGTAGCCAGCGCGGACACCCACCAGTTGCCCGCCGCGTCGTGGAATATATCGGCGTGCCCCACGGTCTGGAAGTACTCGCCGGTGTGTTTGTTCGTCAGGATGGGATTTCCTTCGAAGCCGATATACGTGCCGGTGATGCTCCGCGAGCGCGCCATGGTGACCGTGTGGTTGAGCTCCGTGCCCCCTTCTGCGATCAGCAGGTAGTACCACCCGTCCTTTTTGTATATATGCGGGCCTTCGGGGTAGGTTTCGCCCGTGCCGTTCCAGAGCTGAGTGGCGGGGCCCAGGGCACCCGTCTCCAGATCAATCATGGAGATGATGCTCTGCGCGGCGGTCATGTATGGCACGCCATCGTCGTCCCAGAAGAGATCGGGGTCAATGCTCGGCGACTGGAAGAGCACGGGATCGCTCCACGCCGCGTCGTCGAAGGGGTTGGTCGTCTTGAACAGCAGGCCCGGGGGGAGTGGGTTGCTCCCGTCCGATACGAAGAACGTGATCGCGTAGAAGACGCCCTCACGAAAACGTAGCGTAACCGCGAATATGCCGTCGTTCTGCCCGGTCGTGTTGTAGTGCGGCCACTGGTTCTGCCGGTTCAACGCGTGGCTGGCGAGCCGCCAATGGACCAGGTCTTTGCTGGCGTGAATCGGCATGCCGGGCGTCACGAGGAATGTCGACGTCGCGCAGAAAAAAGTGTCATCCCATTCAGGGACGAAGATGCAGCTGGGGTCGCTGTGCCAGCCGGGAATGGTTGGGTTAAGGTGCGTTTTGTTCGCGGCGGCGGCAGGGAGGGCAGCAGCGAGGGTGCCGAGAAGATAGAGGAACAAAGCAAACATCTTTCAGCGCGTATGTATCTCGCCTTCCCGAGCGCATTTATATCGAATTCTGTGGAATTTGTATTGGAGTTGATGCCTCGGGCATCTCTCGGGAAAGCCGCCAGCTGACTAGAATATAGTGGAGACAACCGGAGAATAGTGGAATATAATCCCGCGCACTACCGCCCGTCTTTGTAACGGCCTCGGTGATGGGGATGTGTTAACTGCGACACCGTCAAAGTCAGACTCGGTTAGGTGGGTTCTTACGAGTTGCGACACTCTGATGCGCTGATGGCGGGCCAAATTAGGAAACTCAACTTCAAGTATGTCCCAAGTATGTCCTAACTCTAACAAACCTAACTTCTAACTGTAACCAAACTGTAACCAGAACTCTAACTCAAACTCTAACCATGCACTACACTGCTGATACCCGCAGGTAGGGCGCGCTGCGCTTCCCCTAACTGCTCTGATTGGTATTTACATGCTAATTCCGAGCTGATGACAAAATTTGATCCCCCATCACTGTGTCGCAACTGAACGGCGATGACCCAACGAATCTGAGTGTGGGTGTGGCGTAGTTGGATGATCCCTCTCGGGGATGCCTCGGCCTCATAATATATAAGTAGTCCATATTGCTCTGTATTGCTCAAGTGTTTGCAGAGCTCAGCCAATCATTAATTTATTATTGGATTCTTTCACATAAACTTCGTCTGTTTCCTGCCCACTGGCCATGCAACTACGAACGAACCCGCGTGGCGGGAAGGGGAGGCTGCTGAATGAACCTGAACGCTCTGAACTGAATAATACCTTTTCTGTGGCTCGGACGAATTCTTACGGTCTTCAAACGGTCTTTGCAATTCAAGCCTGAGTGCGACCCTCCAGACACGCTCTCGGAAAATTGCACACCTCACTTGCAGCTGGAACACACTAATAAGATGTCGGCAGCGATCAAGCAGCGATTGCTTGATCTCCAGCGCGGAACGATCCAGACGAGAAGAAGAAAGAGCACCCTGGTCTCTCGTCTCTCGTGGCTGTTTTGTGACCTTCAGATTTTTGGTCCGTGCCATGACTAACGTGGCTCCGGGTGCGCCATAGATCATACTGCTTTAATTGTCTTGCTTCGTGCTTGGTGAAGTGGTCCACATGCGCAGATCGTACGAGGTTAAGCAAAGGTCAAGAAAAATCCAACCACGGGAAAGTTTGGTAACAGCAACACCTTGAGTCGAACAAGGAACTCGGGGATAATATTACATTGCGGCGAGCGAATATTTGAACCCAATGTGATACACCATACTGCTTTAATTATCGTGTTTCTCGCATGAAGAAATGCTCCGCGACCCCGCAGCATGCTCACACGTGGCGACTTTTGCTTCCAGGACGATGTAACCGCATTCCAACAAGTCGTGAATGTGCTTCAAGCGACCATCGAGGGCCTCACAACCTCCCACGAGCGCCAAATAAAGGCCCTGCAGCAGCGCCTCCAGAGGGCAAACGATGAGCTCAAAAAAGCCGAGATAGTTTTGAACCAGAACGTAACCACAAATATAGTATGCCCTCCCCCGACAAACGGCTCTGTCGTCCACTGACTGCACGCCCAAAGCATAGCAACGAAGGTCTCCGGACCAAGCTAGAAATAGGCCGCAACAACCTCCACATGCGCAGCACCATAGGTTCCTAAACGCCCGTGCTCACATTCCATGCATTCACTCACTGATAGGCATCAGAAATAATTACCGCCTCCCTCACCGAAAGGCATAAAAGCCTCAATCAACAGAATCCTGCCCAGGGTGCTGGCGTTCAGCCCGTGATCAACGCCGTCACGGCGGGTGGCTTCAACGACCCCAACGTCACATTCCAGGATGCTCAAAAAGCCGTCGTCGGGGCCCTTACGGCCAAGGGTGGCATCAAGCCCAACGACATCAGTCGCGCTCTCGCCTCGCTCTATGGCGAACTATCTAAGCACCATCACACAGGTGTCTCTGAAGCCCTGACTCTCCGCGAGGGAGGGCAAACATTGTCAGAGGCCATCGGCGCCATGAGCGTTATCATCTTTGCGCGCCGTCTTTACGCGTCCGAGTTCGACGCGGCGTACTGTGACTCTGAGAGCTACATTCAGACCACCCTATCAAAATTATAGTACGTCCCGCCACCTCCCATGCTGCGCGCCTACCTCACGCTATGTAGATCACACTCCCACGTCCAGCCTAATTGTTACATAATCGCACGCCCCGCCGAGACGCTATTGTATATATTCAAACTTGAATGTACATGAACAACATTTTCCGTGTTTTGCATCCACGATGCCCTTCCTTTAGAGCATAATTTTTCGGTCTCGCCTTTTTTACAGCACCACAAAAATGGGTACATGGCTACTAGTGGGTGGAAACACTCTCTCAATCGCGAATATCTTACTGGACGGTCGTTTTCCGTTTAGTCCGTGAACTAAAGCGAATGACAGCCCGGGGCAAGCGCGGGGTTCCAAACCGACGGTCTGTGGCTGCTGTCTGTGAATGTGAATGCTTTCTGCGAATGCTCTCGGCATTCCTGTTACATTTCGACTTACCATAAAAATCGTTTCGGCGCTTCTCATATCTTGGCTTATATCCTAACTGGCTCATGCACGTACGCGTCCCGTCGCCGCATGGTCACTCCTCCGGTTGTACTTGCTACACAAATGATGACTTTATGTGTTCCGTTTCAACGAGAGAATGACAATCTGAGTAAACCCTACTCCGTTCTCGGTACACGCAGCTCCCTTCGCTGACGCTAACTCCCCGGATGCAATTTTGGTTGCGGACGCGCCCGGCACAAGGCTAAGAGCGCACAGTCGACCTTGTCGCGTACGCCAACAATATCCGGGCATTTAGTTTCCCCTCCCTGTGATCGACGGCCGTTGCCGTCACGGGCACGGGTGGCAGCCCTAGTCAAGTCCCAGCCGAGCTCGCCCCGGGCGAGTGCCTCGTTAAGATCGAGTGCACCGGTAAGCTTCCATTTGTCAGTGGTAGAACCACGCTAATATACACATAGAGGGTCATCTCATATACGGACCACATCACACCCATTCCCGCGGGCTTCGACAGCAATGCTACCACAAGGATCCTCGCGGTACGCCTTTCCATTCTGTGCCGGGGATCCTACTCACCTTCCTTCTTAAATCTGCAGGGCTTGCCGCATGATTGAGTACAGCAACACCAGCACCAGCAGCTGGATCGTCATCCCTGGTGCCGGCAACGGCCTCGGGCATCTTGGTGTGTACTGTGTATTACACAATTCAAGTCCGCTGACAGTGCCACGCAGCAGTGCAATACGCCAGGGTACGCAGCCTCAACTACTTTATTAGCTTAACTTAAGTTCCAGGCGGTCAGACCGAATCTCGAACTTAAGTTGTACTAGAACTTAAGTTTGGTAGTCCCGTTAATTTTAATAAAACCACGTTCTGTACACCCGTATGCAGGGGGTAGGCCGAACTTAAGTTCCATCCCGAGCTTGAGTTGCGCGATTGAACTTAATTTCGCGCATCACTTAAGTCCTGGTAAGTTTGGTAGTCCCGTTAATTTTAATAAAACCGCGTTCTGTACACCCGTACGCAGGGGGGGGAAGTCCGAACCTAAGTTCCATTCCGAGCTTGAGTTGCGCGACTGAACTTAAGTTCGCGCATCACTTAAGTCCTGGTCGAAACTTAAGATCGTGTATATTGATGGAAATCTGCATAAAAGAGTAGTTAAATCCCGAACTTAAGTCCCAAACTCAAGTCCCGAACTCAGGCCGCAGACTTAAGTCCCGGACTGACGTCGCCCGCACTCAAGGTCCGGACTGAAGTTTGGCCGTCTTCAGTTCAGGTCGGTGCTAGTGCAAGACTTCAGTTCCGCATATCAGATATTGAAAGCCCAGATTTCGTACCTTTTTTTCGTCTTGACCTTCACCGGGCTCCTAGGAACGTATTCCCACGTGATACTCATCAGCATTGTCGATGTCTGGATAGATATTGGAGAAAACTTACCTAGCTTTCCCCTTGGGGGCGTTCGCTGCAGCTGCAATCTTCTTTTGGCGTTCCAATGCGGCTTCCTGTCACTCCAAATCAGGCTGATAAATCAGACATTGCAAATGAAAGCTGACCTCAGGGGTTTTCCGGACTCTTTTAGTGCGCCCACTCCCAGACGCTTGCGTTCCGTCATCCTCGGGGACCAGCTGAGCCGCTGCTCTGCGCTTCTTTCCCCCCTTCGGCGGCAGAGGCGGCGGTGGTGGAGTCGGCGAGCGCGAAGGGCCGGTGGCGGAGTCGGCGGGTGCAAAGGGGCCGGTCGTGGAGTCGGCGAGCGCAAAGGGGCCGGTGGTGGAGTCGGCAGACGCGAAGGAGCTGGTCGTGGAGTCGGCGAGCGTGAAGGGGCCGGTCGTGGAGTCGGCAGACGCAAAGGAGCTGGTGGCGCAGTGGGCGGACGTGACGCGGGTGCCCGAGCTGCTGACTTGCGGAAAAACCCTGACATCCCAGCGCCCGCGACAGACGCCAGTGTGTTGGCCAACTCGTACCACTGGGGGATCGTCAAGTCTGCCGGTCCGGTCGAGGGAAAGTGGAACGGCAACAGTGCGGCGTCGTAATAGTCGTCCGGCACGTCTCCAATGCCGAACACCGCTCCTGTTGTATGTAGCCCAGTTAATAAGATATTTCTTAAAAAATAGGAAAGCAACGTACCGTAGGACTCTGTCAAGAAAGTGGTCACCTGCTGCGTCAGGTCTATTGGGGTCAAGTGGGCCAGGTCGTCGGCGCTGAGGCCGAAAACCGGGGGCACGCCATCCATCGAAAATTTACGGTTGTCGGTGGCATACTCTACGTGCTCGCGTCAGAAAAGTGTTGCTGTAATTGTGTGGGTTACCTTTAAGGGGATTTTCGGCCCATGTATACGTAGCGTTAGTGAGGTCCTGCACCAGTTGCGGGTGTTGCTTCTCGAACATTTGATTGACATGGATGCCCTCCGGGACGGCCTCCGCCCTGCTCCGACGGTCAGCGCTGCGCGTAGCATTGTAAGTGAATGATAACTTACCACTCCAGCTGCACCCGCCCATCCTCGCTCAGCCACCCCATTAGCATAGTCGCCACAAAAGGGCGGAACTTACGACTGGCATGGAGGTTGTTTACCATCTGCCTGAAGCCACTCGTCACGAGCTGTTGACGTCTCGAGGGAGTGTTAGCATGTCAGACATGTTTTTTATTGAGCCACCTACTCAACCCAGTCGACGTTCTCATCAGCCGCCGCTGCCGCTTCCCATGCAGCCTGGTCCTCCTTCTCCCACAGCAGCCGCTCCGCCATGCGAAACTTGCCACCGGCGTTCACCGGCCCTGGCAGCGTCTTCGAATATTCGTGGATGGTGTCGTGGCGATCGTCGCTGAACTTGTCGCGACCAGAGTAGGCGGCGAGGCCAAGAAGCTTGGACCAGCCACGGGACTCTGCAGGGGCAGACTCGCCGGTGTCTTGCTCGCCAGTGTCTCCTTCGCGAGCGTCGTCCGCCTTGGTCTTGGTCTTGTCCGCCTTGGTCTTGCGCTTGGCGGCGGAGCGCTTGTTGCTGATGACCTTCTGAATCGCCTGTTTATCGCCACATCAGAACACCTTCAAAACAAGAGAACACGAATTACTCACCACTCGCCACCCCGCCTTGCTGTATCCACGCAATAGACCTCTGCGTCCATCTTCGTCTTCCTCCGCATCGCTCGCCTCCCCATTGTCGGCGGCATTCGGCTTCTTGTTCTTCTGCTGCTGTTTCCAAGCAGTGACCAGCGCGAGGAGGGTGGCTTCCTCGGCCCGATCCTGCGGCCGCACCGTATGCTGGAATGCCTTCGCGTCGAAGGCGTCGCTCTTGATGTGGTTGTAAACGTCGAGCGCGGCCTTGCCTGTCAGACCCGGCAGATCGAGGTTGCGGAGCCCGATGTCCAGGATCCAGCTCCGTTGATGGTCGTTGAGTTTGGGCACGGCCGCCTCCCCGCCTTTGGCGGTGACAACATGCGACAGGGGAGGGAATGGCATGAAGTCAGGGACGGCGTCGGGGTCGTATGCCTTGAACATTTCTTTGGGTTTGGCGGTCTTGGTTCGTGCCATTGTTGCAAGTTGGGGGGGCAATAGGAGTGCAAGCAGAGGTGGTGGTGGGAGTCAAGAGGCGACGGTATGCCACCATTGTTTGTGGTATTGTGGAACGGCAGTTGCGCCCAAAAAGGAAATGTCTGGCCCAAAAGGGATATTAATGATGTGGCCCAAGCCGCCAAAGCACTCCACTGAAGTCCAAAGCACCTGCTACCGAACATGTAAGTACTTTACTGTAGAATCGAACTCGAGATTGAAGTGTTACCTGTAGGCGACACCAAAGTCCTCACGAGGACCGAGGAAATTGATCAAAAAGTCTTGAAAATTCGACTGAAAATGCCAAGCGTGCTGCCAAACTTATCAGTTGCTGCAGTGAACTGAAGAACAGAGTACTCCCGAACTGACCTCCATTGTCCCACTCCAGTTCCTCCTGGAAATAAATAACACAGAACTGAAAAAGGAAATCAATGGGTGGCACGCCTGCCTATATAAGTTCCTACTCGAACTCAAGATCGAAACATACCTTTTATCCACCCCACCCATCGCCCCATGATACCCTTCCAAGAGACCCGCCGCCTCTTCGGTCCGGTTAATCGACTCGATCACAAGACCAACGTTCGCCACCGTGCCATCTTGCGCAAGGCACTCGAGCTCTTCTCACAACAGGAGCTGCTGGTTGTATTCACGGAGCCTATCCGCCTGCGAGTGGTGATGGGGTCAGCACTCACATCCAACCAACTCGGGAAAATTACGACCCACTATGTGTGTATTTGTCCATATCCTTCCACCAGCGCTCCAGACTGACGAGCCCACAGCAGCACAACGGGCGCCTTGTCGCCCGCGAGACCGACACTCCCGAACTCGAGGCTCGAGTTGCTCTCCGCGCGTATCGTGACGCCTACGACCTGTACTTCAAGAGCCGCGGCAATGACTACACCATCCGTAACACCCAGGCTCTGCTGGTGCTCCAGGCGGCAGAACAGACCTGGCACGACTGGATTGTGCCGTATCTCGCAGCTCGCGGAAGGCCGACGCGTCCGGACTGGGCTTTGCAGCCGCTCCCTGGGCTGCAGAGGGTGCAAGGACTCCCCCCGCCCCCACCCGCCCGCCCCCGCCCCACTCCCGTGCCTGCACCACAAGCAGATACGTCGCCCATCCAGACCCCGCAGAGGCGGCTTGCCCAGGCGTCTCTGCCTACCCCTCCGCGCACTCCTGCCCGCGCTGCAATCACCCGTCCGGCCGGCGCTTCTGCCGCTCACACTGCTGTCGGTTCGTGCCTGCGTCCGATAGAATTCGTCGACAGTGATGAAGAAGGGGGGCGGCGCCAGCCCGAGAAGAGAAAATTCTTGGGCATCGTGGACATCTCCGACAGCAAGGAGGAAGGGGACGCGCATCCACGCAAGAAGATGCGATTATTGGGCGCCATCGACTTGACGAATTAACGAGAGACCTGTAGAGTTCGAAGTAGTAGTTAGCCTGTGTTAATAGTGTGGTTTCCCATTGAATTCATTTACCTCCCACAAATTGTCACTCCACTCGCCAGTCCTTAGTGAGAGACCTGCTCGTCAGGCGGCTGGGTGACCATGCGCACGAAGAGAAGGAGCAGCAATCGCAGTAGCGCTATGAGGCCGTCAGCTTCAAAAATTCTGAGATGGTGGCTAAAATGCTCACCAAATCCAGAGCGAATCCTGCATTAGCACCTTCGCGACGGAGCATCAGGGTAGTCCACGGGGAGCATGGCGTCGCATCGACGAAGAACTGCCCGAGCCTGTGGGGCGCGACGCTAAAGATTGGGCAAGCGAGAATTGCGGTGGGTCTATGCCAGACGTGACTTTCACAAAATCTCTAGGGCTTCCTGGAATGCTCACTAGCTGAAGGTACGTTGCATCGTACGATGGGCGGTAGGGCACGGTTGCGCAGGAGGTCGGTCCTCGGGTCGATCCATTGTGCCGCACGGGAGACTGGGTCCATTCATCGCACCAAGAATACATGATTTCGTGTAGGTATAAAAATTGGTACGCATAGTGTCCGTTTGTCTACAAAAAAAGGCCGTGGGGGATGCAGATGGTAGTGTAAATGGGGGGCCGACATGGGAGTCTAGCCAGGCCCGACATGAAAGTCGGGCCTAAAGAAACAGGCGGACATGAAGTCCAGCCTGTGATTCGGGCATCGAGGTCGCTTGACGGCGAGGCGGGAGCTTGAGAGGGGCGGGGGCGTCGGGCGTCATGCTGGGACGGCCCTGCGCAGTGGTGTTTGGGCGGCGGGGTCGTTGGTGGAGGTGGGAGTCAAGGGCGGGGGACTTGGGAGGAAAGACGAAGGTGCTTGGTATTGTTAGGATTGATTGATTGATTGAATCAGCACAGCATCGTATCTCTTTCCGCCCAAGTCCCTCTCTCCCTCCTACTACCACCACGCCTCCCTTCCCTCACCACATACCAGCTCAACGCCCGCAGATTCAGACTCCCAAGTCGAATCCCTACCTTGGATCCCCGACTTCACGTCGGATCCTTTGAATCCAGACTTCAAGTCGGATTTTTCTTGGACGTTTTCTGCAATGGCCGTGGATTTGTTGCGCAACCGCCGTACGGACATTCCGCTCGGCCCCTTCGATAGCCCGGTCGCCGCTACTGTCCAAATCGACGGCGAGACCTACTTCATCACCACAAATACGGACTACGTGCCCGACGTCCCCTCGATTCAAGTCCCTCACGTGCTGTTCCTCCACTCTGACATGCGCTATGGCACAGATGACCACACCCTTTGGCCCCAGCAATGGACGGCTCAATACTGCCATCTGCCCATCATCGCTAAGGGGGCGCGCCCGGAGATCGACATCATGTGGTGGGACCCTACGCCGGCGGATTTCGAAGTCGGGAAGGCGATCACGCGAGGCCTCGGACGCCTCCGCTACAGCGCGATGAATAAATTCCTCCCCCACATCAACGAGATCGTCGGCCGTTGCAAGAAGATCAAAGACACTTCCCACTTCACGCCTCTGTTTGGCGAGCTGATGCAAGGCATCATGCTCTTGGCCGAGCAGCTACAGACTCTCCCGACCAAATACAACAAAATGGTTTTCGCCGTCACCTCCCTGCAGCGCGCATGGCTGGAGCTCGATGCCCTCTACGACTACACTCTCTTGTGCAGACCATGCATGAATGACTACTCGACTCCTGCCCCCTCGCTAACTCCTGTCGCTAAATGTGTGGGCGCCTTCACCACACTTCCAACCGTCGCCCACCAGTTGTGGGTCGCCCGCGTGCCGTTCTGGTTTCTGCGCCCAACGCACGTTTTCGACGCCGAAAACATTTTGCATATTGTCTCCTTGTTGGAACCACGCAACATGGCGCCGGATCTGCCCGGCGAGGGATTGCCAGCGATCATCTACAGCGGCAACAGCACGTCCGAAAAAATCGCAGCTATCCATCGCGCCGCCGTTCTGAACCCGTGGTATCGCGACCCTTTCGAAATCGCCGACAAATCCCCTGCCCCTGCAATCGAGGCACCTCCCGTCGCAAGCAGCTCTCGCTCGCGGTTGAGCCCGCTCCTGCTGCAAGCAGCTTCGGTGCTGCCACGCGGGCAAATAAACAGCAGCCGAGCCAGTCCCCGAAACAGCAGCGTGCCCGATCATGTACGTGCTTCGAATTCCACCAACGGCGACGCTAACTCATTGCATTTAGATCCTTCCCAAGCGCCGCCCAAGCAGAAGGGCCCCGCCAAGGTCCAGCGGGATAAATTCACCATACTCGTGATTGAACAGATGCCGCCGTCCATTGCTGCCTGGGCCGATGCGCTGGCCGGGGTCGATTGTTCCGTCGCCCCTTTCACATCGGATCCAGCGGACAAACGATACGTCCTTCCCGAACCAGCCTTGCTTGTCAACTCATCTCCCGAGCGGCACCGCAAGTTTCTCCATCATTGGACCCTCCTGTCTGATGGCTTTTTGTACATGCTATCGCAGCCCGAGCACACCCAACTTCTCAGCGCGCAGGAATGGAGAGATGTATTGGAGGGTCACCTGACCGAGCGCGGACACCCTGGTTCGAGAATGCAGAGGCGGAGCGCCGGGCTCGTGGACCGCCTACGCCCAGCGCTGGAAGTGTCTAACGTCTCCAGCCTCGACGGCTTTCCCGCCTCCCCTGACTCCGTGCCCGACTTCACGCTCGCAGAAACTCGGGAGATTGTGTGGCAGGTTGCCGAGACCAGTTTCCATTTCGAGTTTGCCTCTCTGGACAGATGCGCGTCCAAGAAGGCTCGGCTGGACAAGGTCAAGGCTTGCTTCGCCAGCAGAATGTTGCTGGGGGCTCCTTTGGAGATGAGCAAGTGCGGCTGGGCGGCACCGACGATTGAGGAGCGCTTTCCGTATGCGGCGCGGGCTGCTGAACTGATGCTGGATTGGACGACGAAGTGTGCCCGTCCCGACATCATGCGTTGCGTCACCATTCGCTTGACCTGGTCCGAGGGCGACATGCAGCTTCTCGAAACCGCAGTTTGTCGCTATTATACGCAAGCTTTTTGGGAGCATTTTGGTCGCGCTGCCGTCGTCCCGCTGCATTTGGATCACGATGTGGAAAGAGAGGACGGTCAATTGTAGAATATCACTTGTTTTTGCTGTCGTACTACACTACATCTTGCTTACTGCCGACTACTACATCTTGCTGTATCCACTGTATTACTTTACTTTATTTACTGTATCAGTGTGTCGCCTGAACAATAAACACGCCCATTTGTATCCCGATTTTTTTGTCCTGACCGATTGGGATGCTGTGATCAAATCAAATCAATCAATCAATCCTAACAACACCAAGCTCTCCTCATCTCTTCCTTCCAGTCAGTCACCTCGCCGCTCTACTCACCCCCCACCAACGACCCGGCTGCCCCGACGACCACCGTGCAGGGAACCCCAATTCAATGCCCGACGCCCTCGCATAGCGCCAAGCCGTCGCCTGGACCCCAAGGCCGAACCAGCAGGCTCGACTTCATGTCGAGCCTGGTTTCTCTCTAGGCCCGACTTTCATGTCGGGCCTGGCCTGACTCCCATGTCGGCCACCTTGTTTACCTTACCGTCTGCAACCCCCATGGCCTTTTTTTCGTAGACAAACAGACACTATACGGATAATTTTTTATACCTACAAACGAAATCATTTAATATTATTTGAAACTAACGCTCAGGCGACTCAAACTCATCTTCGGCGTGGTGAATGGACGTCTCACTCGTGCCCGCCCTCCCGCCGAACATATTTCGCAGCACCGAGACCCAGTGAGCCGCAGGAAGCAAATAGAATTATGGAAATTTAACGCCTGCGTAGGCGACTCAAACTCACCTTGGGTGCGGTGAATCGATGTCCCATGTATTCCTGCCCTCCCGCCGAACGTATTTCGCAAAGCCCGAGACTCAGTGAGCATCTCAGAAAGCAATGAGATTTATTGAGACTAACGCTGGCATAGGCGACTTAAACTCAATTTCGGTGCAGTCAATCGACGTCCCGCTCATGCTGCCATACCACACGCAACATGTCGGCAATGACTCGCTTGGTGCACCTCGACCCGACTATACGAGCTCACGCACACCGTGACGAGTAAGCCGATTGCTGGATGTGGCCATCAATCAATCATTTGCCCTTTGTCTCCCCCAAAGTGCGTAACATTTCCTGCTCACAACTCCTCACAACTCACCAGTGGCTTTGCAGCTCATCCCCCCTCTCCCCGCCAGCGATGAAGCGTATCGGCAACCGCAAAAAAGCAATGAATACCAGCATATTGTTACTGGCTTCCTCTGTCCCGCAATACACAGTGAGTTACCACACAGGTCAGCCTCGGTCACCGTCGCCCAGAGATTTAGGCTTACCCTCCCCGAACAGGTACCACTGCTGCACGTTCTGAAAAGTGGTATGTCCCGGAGGTGACAGTGCCACGACCGGCCGTCTTCCACAGCACACTCGATATCGACATGCCACCCACAGAGGAGCCGGCTCTACCATTCCACGACGCGACTGGAGAGAGTCCGGACGTGATCCCTGCGTATGAAACCACGAAACCGTGCAATGAGAAGGGTGCCACCAAGACACGACAGGTGAGTTCGCCTTCTACGAGCATGCGACGCGATAAAACTGACCTCTCCTCCAGAACGTTGCCCACATGGACGAACTCAAGTCCCAGCAGGGTGTCTTCCTCGAAACGCTGCTGTCACGCTACCACGACCCCCTCGTTCTCACCCCTTGCAGTTGCGACGACACACGCGTGCGCAAAGTTGGATGCAGCGACTGCATACAACCAGCCCTCTTGTGTCCTCAATGCTGGCTCAACAAACATCGAACGCTGCCCATGCATTGGGCCCTGATTTGGAACACGAAGGATCGCTTTTTCGAGAAATACGACTTCTGTCGGGTGATGAAGAATGGCAGCGTCGCAATAGGCCATCATGGTCACCGCTGTCCTCAGGCGGATCTGGGGCGGAGCTTCACGCTGGTGGACATGAATGGCATTCATGCCACCGTCCTCACGTTTTGCCGGGGCAACAATGGAGAGGGGCAGTGCGGCGCCCCCAATTTCCAGCAACTGTTGAAGGCCGGCATATTCCCCGGCAGCGTCAAAGATCCCAAGACGGGCTATACGCTCGCCGTGCTCGAGTACTTTCGGCAGCTGCGGAGTCAAGGCAAGGGATCTGCTTACAATTTTGTGCGTGTCCTGAGCCGGATGGCGGATCCATTTTTTTCGGGTTCCGTGCCGGTGAGCTTTTTAATAACTTGAGGAAGGCGGGGACATTGACGGGATCCGCAGGACATATACATCAATTTCCTGGCGGTCTCACAATTTTACGAATACCTCTATATTGTCATGGACCGCGGCCATGCACACATGCCGGATGTTCCTCTCCCTGGGGAGGTCGACCGTCCGTACCCCAATCGTCCGAATGGATATCTCGGGCTAAACTGTGGGGCGTGTCCCGAAAGGGGAGTCAATATGCCCTTGATCGTCAACGTCCCGCGTTACCTTCGGTGAGTGGCAAATAATTTATTCAGCGACACGACCATGCTAATGTAGATGCTACTAGCCACCTTATTTCCCAGCATCTCACGTTGGATGGAAACTTCAAGGCCAACCTCTTCTTCAAACGCGACGACGGCAGCGATAAAGCCCTCACAGATGGGACGATGTATTTCCCCGTTCAACAGGAGTTCGAACGGATATCCAAAGAGTATGTAATCCCAGACGAAGACAAGGTAAAATATCTTTTGACCCTATTACTGTTCGCCGCTGATGACCGCACACCAGGAAGTACCGTGCAAGGCGCACATTGGATCTATTCGGCACCAGGGACAAGTCAAGTACGGAAATACGGCTGTCAGCGGCGTGATCGCCTGTGCGTGCGACCATGCCATCGCCGGGTCCTTCGTCGACATGCTGAAGGGTGAAGCGTGAGTTTTTCACTCTTAGCACGTCGGTTGATTACTCATTTCTGGAAATAGCTTCGCGCTCGGCGCACTTATGCACAACGCGAGCATCTTAAACATGCCAACTCCCCGCCGCACCCACCAGAGTCAGCCACACCCACCGTTTTCAGCTACGATAGCTGGTGTTCATTCGTAGTGAACATGGTCAAGCGCGCCATCGCCCTTTTCCCAGACGAGACTGCGCTCCACATGCTGCTAGTCAAAGTGGAAGGTCAGATACCGGCGGACCATATCAGAGGGCACGGACCGGGGTGTCAAGCTTGCTGGCAGGCGGTGTATTTTTGGTGCAGGGCGCATTTCCACGGGGAGACGGCGGAGGTGCTTTGGGCGTTTCTGAACCCCCTGGGTTCTTCGACGCGCCAAATGACTGAGGCGGCGAGGCACAACACCATAAATTTCGTGATGGATGCGTGGAATACATGGAAGGTACTCCGGCAAGGTAATGGTCATTCCATTCCTCGGCGCTGTGACATTGCTGACTACGTGCTTTGCAGCGGAGCTTCTTGCAGCAGAGCAGCTTGACGCCCTCCATCTTTTTGAGCTTCACATGGCCGTTGTGGAGGATCTCAGCAGACAGCATGCCGCCGAAGTAGCCGGCTGGTCGCGATTGTCTCGAAAGACGACGCAGTCTGCCGGTGGCAATATTCGAAGTGTTTATCAGCACGAGTCGACGAAAGGTACGCATTCATGGAGTGAAATATGACACGTAGCTAAAGCTGAACGATTGTAGTAATAACCATCGAGAGTATGCTGGCTGGATTGGATGCCGCAGAACGAGAGAGAGCTAAACGCGAAGCCGGGACCCAGCCGACGACGTCGGTGGCACAGTGGATCCATGCCGGGATGGCCATTCAGCGTCAACAGTATGTGGATCGTGATCCCCACGGATTAACCTGTGCTAACCTCGCAATGCAGAGTCCTTGTGGTCGCGCTCCTCACAAGCCACCGGGAGCATCCGCTGCAGGAGACCTGGGCGACGATCGCCAAATTGCGGGACTCCCTGAATGTCGATCTCAAGAAATTCAGGGAGCGCCAGCGGGCGATATACTCGCGGGTCACACTCAGCGCGCTGGATGTCGACAAGCCGGAACTAACGGCAATCCAGCACCCATCCTATCGCATGAAGCATAGTCAGCGGAGCGCTGATGCTGATGCCGACAACCACGACACGCAGCTGCGGGAGGCCGAGACCCAGTTGCGGTGTGGCGAAGCTAATAGCGGGATCTTGGCGGTCCGAGCCGCCTCGCTGGCGTTGTCTGCCGTCAAGAAGGCGGGAGACCTCGACTACCGGGGGCAGGCGGGCATCACGTGTTCGCAGCGAAGCCTCCAAAAGGCGCAGCTGATTCAGGAGTTCGAGATCACAATGTACAACAGGGCGCGAGCGGCGCTGATCCATTTAGGCTATATGAAGAAGAACGCCGACGAGCCTTATTCGCCGCTGAGCCACCGGGACACGTGCAGGAAGGATACGCACTTACATCGGGCGACAGGGGACTCGCGGTTATTCGACGGGACGGCCTGGTATTTGCAGAGTGGCGTGAAGATATCGAGGGTGGCGCCGATGCTGTCACCAATCAAGAGGCGGCAGGATGGCGACGCCGAGCCGCAGTTGTTAGCGGGAACTCAGACGCTGAAGCGTGCAGGTAAGCAGCTTCCGCGTAAAGAGGCTTACCTCGGAACTGATTTATCTCTAGGTTTCACGAGATCGCCGCGCCCTCCCAAACGTCTCAAGCAGATCGCTCCAGACGACGTGATCGTGGAGTCATCGGCGTCTGAGGCCGAGGACAGCGATGTGGGGATGTCGCCCTCGAAGGGGGCGAAGCAGGGGGCGACGAAGGGGCCGACGAAGAAGGTGAAAGGGAAAGGGAAGCGCGCAGAGGGCTGGATATGGAAGGAGGTTGGGAGGGACCAAACGCTGGACGAGGATAAGTTGGCGGAGTACAAGCGGGAGAGTAAGTCTTTCGTCTCATTGCTTGGACTATATTCTGATGCAGTTATAGGTGACCGCGTGCAGTGGTTCCGTGCCGAGGCGGAGATGTACCGCTGGCTGGAGCAGTACAAACGTAAGCATGTGGAGCTCATGCGGGTGATCGCGAGGTTCCGGCGTGACAGCGAGGTCTGGGGTAAACGAGCGGATCGGGAAGAAGGGCTGAGCGGGGGCGTCAACGGCAGCGCGAGCTTCGCTCGGATGCAGGCCGCGATGTACCAGCGGCTGCAGCACAACGCGGAGGTGATTTTCAAGAGTCCGGATTCCGGCGCTCACCACGATTGGGTGTCATCAACGACCTTCGATGAGCTAGTGACTAAGATCGACGCGTGGCGCGACGTGGTCTTCAAGTGGATGGATGCAATGGTGAGTGCAACGGGCCCAGTATATTTATTGTCTGCTGACGACGCAATAGGATATACACCGGGCGTACAAGGATGGTTAACACGGGTGGCGTACACAGCGGGCAGCGGGCATTTAAGTTGCGCAGGACTTAAGTTCGGCAGGACTTAAGTCGTGCAGCTCGAGTTGTGTTGGGAAGAACTGAGGTCGTACAGGGTGTAAGTTCCCACCGGACTTAAGTTGCGGTGGAACTCAGGTGGTGCGGAACTTATGTCGGAGGGGAGCAGGACTTAAGTTCGGGAGGGTCCAATTATTATTTGGGTACAGATAGCAATACAATGAGACTTGAGTTCTATGGCGGGACTTAAGTTACGCCGGACTTAAGTTCGGGGGGAGGGGGGGGGCACCATGTATAGGTGCCCGTGCGTGGTCGGGGGGTGAGCACAAAACTTAAGTTCTGCGCGAACTTAAGTCCGGGATTGCGGTCTGACCACCCCGGACTTAAGTTCGGCTTGTTCTACTTCACACAGCCTCCACTTGGTCGTGATTGACACCGGCGTGGCGAAGAAGGCGCTCTGCCCCTCTGTCTCGGCGCCGAGGCGTGAATCGACTTGAAGCACTGTGCCATGCGTCCCCATCCCACCCTCCTTCTCCTTTTGCTGATTCCGCACAGGATGACGTCAAAGAGATCAAGCCACTCACTGGCGGCAAAGGCGCGTACTGTATAATTATGTTCAATTCGAACAGGGGGGTGACGCGTGACCCAAACTACCAATTCGACCATTCAACCGGGGCCAAAATTTGGCATGACGCACCCTAAAATTTCGACCACCGGAACGAAAATTTTGATATGTATGCATCGCGGATATGATTTCGGACAAATTTGGAGGGCCCCTGACAAATCTTACATTCGACCACCCCCGGGGTGACACATGACAAACCAACGATATTCGCCATCGACCAAGGGGTGTGTGATGCGTGACGGTCGAATTGAATGTAATTATACAGTACGCGGCCGTTGTGACCGTGACCACAGACGCGGACTACAAGCAGGCAGTCGCATATCTGCACGTGAGCGGGATGCTCATGGCGGTCGGCCTTGCTGGCCACGCGGCGCTAAACGTGAGCATCATATGGTGGTATTCATAGTTTTCTCTATGTACCCTATGTAGAGCATGAATACAGCATTCTAACCTCCTCCTGATGTGCGACCGAATCTGAGTAGTGAACCAGCAAAGATACTTATGTATGTTTGGGTACTTGTAAGCTGGGGGCTCAGCTGGTTGCCAGTTCAAACTGGGTCCAGCATGGATCTATTCGGAATAATGCTGGCTGACAGCTTTTACCATGCTGATGCCATCTTCTAGCGACATGTATCAGGCGAGTCGTGTCCAGCTGGCGACGACGTGTCTGACTGTTGGCGGTGTAGGTATTTGAGGTTCCGCACGTGGATACCCGTGTGCACGACACACCATACTGCTTCGATTTCCCTGTGTCGCAGTTGGTGGAATGCAAGAGAATTTTGTGTGCTGAAGTAAAACAATGTGAGCGCGCTCTATGGCAGCACCTTGAGTCGAACAAGGACCTCGGGGTGTAAGGCATTCATTTACCAAGATGACAAGGAAACCCCACGTGCACAATACACCATGCTGCTTGAATTACATCAGCAAAACCTGGGTCGGCTACACAGCACTACATAGTGGCTCATAGTAGCCTATAGCTTGTATATTGTACCAAGTTGTGTGAGTGAAACGGCCCAGGCAGCGTTACACCTTGAAACACCGAAACACCTGCCTTATATGGTAATTGTTGGGCCATCAGTTCCATAAAAGGCAGATTTATAAGCAAGAATGAGCCTCCATTACGTGTTACGTTTCACTCATACAACTTGGTACAGTAGTGCTCATAGCGGCTGTAGCAAAGGTCTTTGGCTATGTAGCACTATATAGTTGGGTCGGAAGTATATAGCAGTCTGTAGTTGGTCTCTAGCGTTCTGTAGTACAAGGTCCAGGGTATCATAAGAAAAGTTAGTTGCCTTCAAACATTGAAGGTCAGTCAGTAAGTAACGAAGCGTAAGGTTAGGAATTAAGTGAAGTGAAGGGGATTAGTCAGTAAGTAAGTAAGTAGTCAAGAAAGCATTACAGAGTGTTTATTATTTGCCAGCAGTGATAATCGAACCGGCGACCTTCGCGCCAACTGACAATTTAAAGTACGGACGAAATAACCACTATACTATTGAGCCAGCATAAGACATGGAACTCTGTGCGGTTTATTACCTCTTGGTCACTGTACTTTCTCAACTCCGCCTGACGTCGTTCTCAAGTCGTTCTGCCACTTAGCAAAATGGGATCCAGAATTTGATGTAGAATTTGGCCAGTCATTGATGTAAAACAGACTATGAACTGGGGTTGAATCAGACTTTGGCAATTTAGGTACAAGATTTCCGAAGTACTTTAATTAATGGTGTGAGTGGAATGTGATTGAGCCCAAAGTAAAATCTAGCTCCGAAAATCCTATGTAACCACCAAAACTTCAGAGCACTACAGAGATCTGCAATACTACAGAGGACTACATGGAGCCCCTATCCAACTATAGAGCACGATGTGGTTCTACCCGAGCTATGTAGCACTATATAGTTCCCCCAAATCTATAGAGCACTATGGAGCACTACAGCCATGTTTGAGGCTGCTATATTCTACTACAGCTACTACAGCCTGCTAGGGTGAAAATCAGGGTTTGCTGATGTACCGTGTTCCCAGCGGTGGAGTGCGAGAGAATCGGGGTGGTACTTCGCACGGTGTCGGAGCTCCGCAGTACTTCCCACCGCACTGATATATTCCTCGAGTCCGGGGAGTCACTCAAAATTTGGTGACTTTAAGGGTGAAAATTAGAGAGTCGGAATGCGCAGCAGGCTCGAGGAGCACCTGGAAAGTTGAATGCTGGCGGCGCCGGTGACGAGGCAGAGAAACGGCGATCACCGAATGACTCGGACAGTCGGAGCAATTGACCCAGCAAGTTTTTGCGGACACGTGCTGATGCTAAGGGCAGCCTAATTGGGAAGCTCCGGTGAATTTTATGTCGTTGTATAGCACCATGAAGTCTCGGGGATGGTGGATTCCGCCAGCCGCTTCAGAATAGCAAAATGTTGGCTCTGACGCGGGACAGGATTATTTGGGTATCCGGGTCTCTTTAAAATAAATAAAATGTCCTTTGATTGAGCGGGAGGCCAGGCGCATCATAGTGTTTCCCTGGTAATAATTTCCAATCGGCTCCTTAGCTCAGTTGGAAACATCCCTATTTTAAATCTCGCTTAATTTGACAAGGTTCTGTGTTCGAGCCTCTCTCTGTGCGTTTTTTACTGTCCCAACTTTTTGACCCCATCATTTTCAGCACACGTTCATCAGACACACTCGTTTTACTTCCCTGCCGAATAGGACGCGACGTAGGTCATCAACAACAAATAGTATTATCCCTGAGTACCTTTAAACACCCTAGTTCAGACGGAATTGATACCCCATTGTATTCAACACCCGCCGCTCATCCTCCCTGTCCCCGCTTTTAGCCCAGGTTGTCCCACGGTCGCGCGCGGTCTTTTCAAACCTTCGAATGTCATCCACCATTTCCCCGACATCAGCTCCGATGTCCCGCTTGACAAACCTTGACATCCATAACCTATTTCTGTATGGGACTTGAGCGCGGAGAATAGCAGCGGCTTGTTCAAATTCGGCCACTCGTTTCAACATATGGTCCCGGTAGCCATCCACCTGAGGAGGAATCAATACTAGATGGGTCAAAAATGAATGCTACAAAAATTTACCTCTTCCTCGTTATCGCTGTCGTGCATGTCAAAAGCTGGGAAGAAGTGACGTTGGATCTCGTCGGCATCATCAGAACTCGAGTTTCCATCAAAATCTTGACTTGATGATCGTGCGCGCTTTCCGAGGAGGCTGGATGAGCTGAAATCAAAGTTCTGCCAACCCCCACCACCTGCCAGAACACTGGAATCCCCGGACCATGCGTGATCATCGCCGTCTGTGATACTTCCATCTGTCGGCTCGATATACGCTGATTCTTCTTGACCACGGGAAACCAACACCGGGTGATGATACAGCGGGAGTGTCCGACGACGAACGACTTGTGTCCAAAAGTGGGGTGGAGGGTGGTCGACAGCATCGACCAGGTGCTTGCACAAGTGACAGCTATTGAATGGCTGTGATCTGCAGGTGCAAGTCCACTTCTTGACGGAGGTGATGTACTTTTTATCTGCGTCGACACTGAGGGTCATTTTTTCCAATCTAAGCCACTCTGTTTTGAAGTGCTTCTGGAACTGGGTGGGCGCCTTCGAACGGCCGAGGCGATGGTCATCACTGAGAATTTGGGCTTGTGCGAGGTATGCCGGGGTAACCTGAGTAACAAGAATCCAAATAAGTTGGTCAAGGCGGGGATGGACATGGTTGTGGAGGAAGCTGTGTTTGAGCTGCTTCCAGAAATTCTCCACGTTCATGGTGGTTCGAAGGCGCAACAAATAGGGAGATGTGGACCGCGCCCACAGCTTCCACATCTTCGGGGCGTACCAGGAGGTCCAGAAGTAGCCCCACACTTCGCGCAGGCTGCGCTGAACGCAAAATGTATACATCTCGTGGACAGAGTCTTCCCGAATTTTTGCGGCGGATTTCGGGTCATCCTGGGTTGGGAAAATGGGATGCTGACAGAAGTGCTTTGTGAAAAGGCAAAGAAGGGGGTGTCTATGTGGTGCAGGGCAGAAAACATAAGTGGGGTCGGCAGATTTAATTTCACCGTCTTCAAACAGCCAATCCGGCCCGTCCTCGGCATCTTGGGCGGTGGCGGCATCCTTGTCCATAAAGTGATCGACCTCGTCCAGAAGGTCGCCCTCACCCTCTTCCTCCTCTGCAGCCGGATCTGAGGCAGAGGTTTCTTCGGGGTCCTCGGTCGACATATTTGGACGCGGAATGATGGCGCAAACTTGGTCATTGAGTCGAAGAGTTAGAGAGGGCTCAGGAGCAGTCGAACGCGGCGCGGTGGACACGGGAACTCCGCGAAATCGAACCCTGAGATGAGGGATGGCTTGTGCCGCAACCCAGGTGTCCTGTTGTCCTGTTGCGTGAGGGTATCCAGAAAATTTGCGAGCGGCAGAACCGCCAAGTCCATGCCATCGTCGGACTGTTCCTCGGCATCTTCATCAGGAGCGAGGTTTTCCTTTGCCTTTTCAGCAGCTTTCTTCTCCTGCGCTGCTTCACGTGCCTTGCGCTGACACACTAGGCAGGTTTTGGCGCGTACTGGCATCCCATCAACTTCTTTTACACGGAACTCGGCCTCGGTCTTCTGCCCTTTACGAGTCCATAGTGCTATTATTCCGAGTTGATGGCATTACCGGGAAGCACTTCATCTCCCGTTGGCGCCCCTTACGTATTACACTGTAATAGAACCCTGTCGGACCGCGTACCCGTCCCGCCATGCCCGACGGCTGCCAAACACAGCCTAAGCACCGGTGATGCGTCCGCGGCCGTCGATGATGGCGCATCACCAATCACGGATCACATCATTCGGCATCCGGCTGATCCAAACCCATCAATCTGCTGCTGGATCCACCATCGTCAAGCACTCTTGTGGCAGTGCACCCCTCTCTATCCGCTGCCGCTCGATGCCGACGCCACCGCCGCCCTCCTCGCCGCCCTGCTCGACGCTGACGCCGACGTCTCCCTCCTTGACGACGGCCCTTTGCAGCCTCGTTATTTATATTCCCTTTTAATAGTTTTCCTACATCAGAGAGACGAGCCTGAGCATGGGAAGGCCACCGAAGCCGAGCCGACAAGCGCACGCGCCGAGCAATGTCCCAAAGGAGCGACAGGCGCCGCCAGAGGGCGCATCGCACCCATTTGGTTGCCTGATGGCACGGCACGATCGGCACGATGCCGAAAATGATGCGTTGATGTAATTTCCGGTGGCGTTGGGCCTCCAAAACGTGCGCGCCCTGATGCGGCCTATCAGGGGCCCGCCCGACGCCCCGGCTTCCTTTATCTACCAATTTACACTAATTTACACCAATTTTACGTGTTAGAAGCGACGATCCTGGAAAATGCTTTTGACAGCTGTCGATCAATCCATCAACTCGGGATAATAGCACTCATCCCTCTGCCCTTTACACTTCGAGCAATAGAAGCGCGCGGCGTCAGGCATCTCGGCTTGCTGTTCAAATCGCGTTGACGTGGGAGGGAAGGTGAGACGCCACGAGACGTGTTATGTGGTGATATTATCACTGGGGGCAAAAGCCAGCGCATGTGGAAACGACATGCGTCAAGCGCATGTCGTCCGCACTTGGTCGCGTCCCCGGATCAGTGATTGAAAAAGGTGTCAATCGCCGTTTTGGAACCTTTGTTTTTCAGGGCAAATTCAAAGGAAAAACAAAGGTGCCAAAGAGGTGATTGACACCTTTGTCAATCACTGATCCGAGGACGCGACCAAGTGCGGACGACATGCGCTTGACGCATGTCGTTTCCGCATGCGCTGGCTTTTGCCCCCGGTGTATGACAGGACTACATTGGGGATATCATCGATCAAATCAGCACGTGTCCGCAAAAACCTGCTGGGTCAATAGCGGCGAGTGACTCGGACGCCGTATCTCACGCTGACAATCCTTTTGTCTTGTTTCCTTCTCCCATCGTCGTCGCCCACAACGCCGTCTCTGCTGCCGCCGCCGCCGACGACGACTTCCTCCGTCCTCGTGAAAATCCGCATAAACCGAATAAACTAGCGGGCTCAAGTTTTCATAATCTTGCACGTCTCCGCGCACCATGTCCACCTTGTCGACCCACCGCTCCTCGCGCTCCGCCTCCTCTACATCCCCCTCGTCATCCGCAACAGCGACGAGCAGCGCGGACAACAGCAGCATGAACACCGACTTTGGCTTCACATCGTTCAGCGCGCCGCCGCTGCCCACGGGCACACGGGCACCGGCGACAGCGGGGCTGGCAGCTTCGGCGGCAGCGGCTTGCCCGGCGGGTCCGCGAAGCTCTACCGTGCGTCTCCCCTCCCTCTTCCCTCTTCCCACTTTCTTTGTTCGCTATATCTCGATAATAATAATAACACCGTGTTCGCAGTCTATACCTTCCTCGCGACGCTGATCCTGCTCCTCGGCGTCTCGTCCGCGATCGTCGTGCGCTCGCTGCTGCTAAGGCGGCGCCACGCCCACATGGTCGCGGAGGCGATCGCGAACGGGACGTGGGTCCTGCGACGCGTATCTCGCGCCGCAGGAGGGTGGTGTTGGAGCGGGGGGGAGGACGAATGGGGGTGACTATGGTGTGTGGTTTCTATTTTTCTTTCCCTGCTCCCCCGCCTTCTTTCTCTATCGTACTTCTTGCTTTCATCCACCCTCGCGCTCGTGCGCCCGGCACCTGCTGCTGTATCTCCCGCTCTCGATTCCCGTCCACCCATTCTCCTCCGTGTGCATGCGGCATTATATCCGTGTTCCTACACCCTCCGCGTCCACGCTGGGCAATCCAGTGCCTACCCTACCCCCATCCCCATCCCCGCTACCCCCGCCCGCATTTTATTCACTCCCCGCACCGTCCATATACATACATCCACCCGATTCACCCAAGCACCATGCATCCCCGGTGCCCCGCTGTTCCGTCGCCCTCCCGCGAGCGCCGTGGTTCTGTTTACGGCCTATGATCGTCATCATTCTTTCTATGTGGCCACGCGCCATTTCCTTTATCCATTTCATCTATTGCTACACAATGTCCCACCCCTTCTTTTCTTCCTTCGGTGCATCGTTTCTCCTCCATCCCTCCCGTACCTCGCCCATCATCGTTCTCTTTCATTTTCTTCCCCATTCGCTGGCGCACTTCCCACTTGCTTTCTATCCCTGTGATCGTTGGACTCCTCCTCCTCCTTTCTCTTGTGTATTCCTCGGTGTTGCGTACGATTCCGCCGTTTCATGCGGCTGGTTTACCGCTTATTTATGTATCCATTTCTCTGTATCCTCTCAACAATGCATGCTTGTCAGCTTGAATCTCCACCGGCAACCGACTGCTTGCTTCCTTTCAAGGCTCACGGTGACTCCCACATTTCATCCGACTTTAAAGAATTCGCTGGCAAATGGGTTCTAGGAATACAGAGCGCCTATCTTCGTACGCCTTCGAGTCATTGCTATATTACGGTATCTGTTCTGGCATCGACAGGCCTATGTTTACGAGGCTGTCCGGGGAAATCGAAAGCTGTAGGAATAGCTGCCGGCTTCGTCCGACGAGTCTTCTTGAAGGCTAATCGACACTGGCAATGTTCCACGATCTAACCTGGCACAGCAACAGACGCAACGTGTTAGCCATGCAGCTCACATATGATGTACAGACTCCTTTGCTCCCGATCGAACTTAACAGTGCACAGAGCTTCGAAATTTCGTTGAAAAGTTCATACTGCCAATGGTTCTTGCCATTAGGAGAGATATAAATCATAGCCCTTGATCTTTTTAGTCTCTGAATTTATATAGAAAACAGCCAAACCTGAGAAGTCAGCAGGCTCAACCGTGGTACAGAAAAAATCGAAATGCTCACAAATCCACAGTGAACAGTGAACATAGAGCCGTCGGTATGCACCCTTGCCCATGTGCCATGGCGAGGCCACAAGATACACAAAGCCAGAGAGACATGTTGCGTTCACACATTCTCTGGGTTCCGCAGCTCGGAAAGAGTGATCGCGGATCCAAATTCATCGGCCTTTGGGAGGAATGTGAGGTGAAACTTGTTCAGAGGATAAACTTTGTAGGAGGTAAGAGAGCTTTTAGAAAACCAAAAGTTGGTGGGAGGTGCTGAATAAGAAGAGAAACAGTACTTAATTTGTCCTGCCGGGGTCCCATTAATCTGGTTCAACCATTCGCTCCGAGGCCCTTTTTCAAATCAAGGTACCGCACTGTATTCTTCAACCATGTCCTTTTACCCGCAGGTCGCAGGACCCACCAACTGTGAAAGAGGGGAAATTAAGCAGCATATTCTTTTCGGATGCTGTATATGGTTTTTCCTGGCATAGAAAGATGCTCATCCTTGCCGCTCGTGAGCATGAATATAACGTACAATATACTGTCCCTATACTAGTACACAAGAAACAGAAACTCCTAAAACTTTCTCATACTCGATCAGACTCCTATATGAATGAAGGGTATCCACCGTTCGTAAGGGACCTTCCTTGCTTTCAATTCTTCCACCGCAAGGTGGAGGGTCTTAGCCGACTCTCTTGCCTGAGGCTGGTTACCATCCCGGAACAGGTATGAATACACCATTTTAGCCACTAGTGGCCCATCCAGGTTATTCATAGACCACAGGGTTCCAATGGCACTGCGGAACCCAGCAGCAATGAATCCTCCACTGAGATGAATGGATTCGTTCACTAGCTCAGCATCCCCCATGGCTGTCTGGCATGCAGCAAGAAACACAAGTTCTGCATTTGGAAGTGCGGTGCTCTGAAGGATTGTTTCCAACTCCAAGTTGCCTTCGTAAAGCAGAAGGCGGCTTTTCGATGGTTCAATTGAATCCTGTTGTCCATGGCAGGAAAGGTGAGCCCAAGAGCACTCTTTCAGCATGAGTTTCACAGCATCTGGTGTTGCTTGTTCCCTTCGAAGGCAGTCCACTTTTTAACAGTAGAAATAATTGCCTGAATTTCATCCTCCACCTGAGGTAGATAATGGCTTCCCTGAGAATCAGTCTGGGTTACTCCAACAATACCGAGTTTCGGCATAGTGCTGGATGACTTCTTGTTGTAGGACTCTATGAGGGATCCAAGTGTGGTGGTGTATGAATGAATGAATTGGGATGTTGAGCAACTTGCATGCAGTGGCAGTCCCGTAAATGCTCCCGTTGGCAACCACCACAGCCTGCCACCATGAATTTCATGCTATGCCGAAACCTCAGTTATGATATTTTAAAAAGTGTCAGTACACTTACTGATCCTAAAACCCTATAAATTGGTGCAACAATATTTATCTCGAGCCACAATAACAAATCTTCAAAACACTCTTCTGTCGTTTTGGATATGAACTGCTCTCGCTCGCCGGAAAGCCTAGAAGAGTGAGAAATTCCAGTTCGCATATTGCAATGTCCAATTAATTGCTTAAGTTCAGTCCGTTTACCTGTAAGGAGCTCAAGTGTGACACATGGAAGTGGAACATGTACTGGGCCTGAAGTTCTGGCAAGAATTATGACCCGTCACAATGATCTTTGTGGCTGTTGAGAGTTACAACAGGGCCCTCTCTTGAAGCTTGACAAAGGATATCATAAGATTTTGGAAGGAGAAAGTCCTTTGTATCTGGATTCTTGCCCAAAAGCTGATTCCTTTTGATCACAGTATGTAGCGGATTGATAGCTGTCCCACTGGAAAGCTCAGCAGAAAGTTTTTTAAATTCATCTGCATCACAGGTGAGAAGTCCCTTAACAGTGGTATTCAGTTGAAGCATTCGCTGAAATTCAGTGGCCAGTCCTTGTTCCATGATTTCCACTGCTTTAGTAAGTGTTTTTGCACTGTCACCCAGATCAATGCATATCCTTACTGCAGTAGCAGTGGTTTGACCAATGTTAAGTCTGCGGAGCACACTATGTCGCACGGGCATAGCATGACCAATCCAGAGAATTTCGGGAAGTAACATATAAGCAGTGGTATAAGCTGTTATGCAGTGGTCCTTCCAATGGAGGCTCTTGGATTGCTCTGCAAAAGAAGCCCACTCCAGGGCCGTTTGCCAGGATAGTTCAGGGTTGGAAGCATATGTTTCAAAGAAACGGCTGTAATATCCATGAGCAGTGTCATAATCCCCTGGTATTCCAGAGCTGCGATATGTATGTGCAAAGGACCCAGCAAGAGAACGTAGACAATGGCCCAGGCCATCAAAATCATCCTGTTGAACTAATGCCAATGCTTTTTTTTCATGGTCTAATGCAGACTCAAGATCTTCCGAGTCTTTAAACCTCTCATACCGATCTCTGTAAGACACAGACAGGGACACCAAATACTGCACTTCATGAGTTCTTGCTTTGGAGCCCAGTTGCACACTCTCCTGGTCTCTCAGCAGTGCATCTTGAAGGTCCTTCACATCCCCCAATTTGTGATATCGATGGGTGAAGCAGATACCAAGACGATGGCTAAACTCTCCTCTGCCTGGGTGTTGTGTCGGGGTGATTTTTATTGCCTCCAGCGGTGCTTGAATTGCAGCCTCCAGATCCCTCAGGTCTCGCAATTTCTCATAGATGAGGGTATAGGATGATGCAATGCTCTGCAGCCGCCCTGCTCTAGCAGGATGTTTGTCTGGGGTGAGTACTAATGCTGCTTGATCCAGCTTGAGTGCCTCTTGAAGATCATTCAGATCTCCTAACTTCTGATAACGGTCTATCAGGGCTGCTGAACGGTTCTCCAGACATGCTGGCCTGCGGATGTGACTGGCTGGTGTAACATCCAATGTGGCTTGGCTCCATTCCAGCATGGCCTCAAGATCGGAAAGGTCTTGATGCCTTTGATATTGGTCTCTGAAAGTCATAGTAAGGTCGTGCAGGTAGTCCACATTATGCGGATCGAGTTTAGCTGCTTCTTCATTCAACTTGAGTGCACTCTCAAGATCAGGCAGATTTCCCTGCTCCTGGAACCGATCTCCCAAGAGCACTGCAAGTCCATGCAGATTCTCTGCTCTGTTTTGATGGCCAGCTGGAGCAAGGTCCAATGCCTCTTGCCCTAGCCGTATGGTAATCTCCATGATTGGCTGATGCTCTGTTGGGTTCAGTCTTTGATATAAGTCTCGAATACATGGCCAAGTTTTTCAGAACCATCACTCTGGCCTGCTGTTCTGGCAGAATGAGATCAAGTGCTTCATTGGCATTCTCCAGAGCAGCATGAAGATCTTCTTGCTCCTGTAGTTCATGGTATCGTTTTCTCTAGGATAAAGCAAGGTTGTGCAGATTGAACACTCTGTCAGCATGCCCTACGGGTGTAAGAACCAGGACTGCTTGAAAGTTTTCCAATGCATCATCGAGGTCTTTTATCTCTCCAGATCTCATGTATCGATCTAGAAAGCATCCTGCGAGGGCTTGCACCACCCTTGGGTGACCCCCCTGGCTCAGTTCCACCACCTCCTGAAATTTGGAAATTGCCAAGTCGAGAGCACCATGAACTCCGGTGTCAAATTGCTCCTTAAAGTGGTAAGCTTGTTTGTACATTTTATCGAAATTCTATACACCAGGAGTATCAGTGCTGTGCACTGGTTGAACATTTCGAGTTTTTTGGTGAGAAAATTGGTGAAAAACTTTACCGATATTACAGTAATTTTTCATCGAAAAAGTCGGTGAAAAACTCGAAACTTTTGCTGAACTTTTTCTGTTTTTGGTGAAAAAAGTGATTGTGAGTCAAAAAGTTCTGTATATATTTTGAGTTTTTCACCAATTTTTTCAGTGAGAAATTCCTGTAAAATCGGTAAAGTTTTTCACCAATTTTCTCACTGAAAAACTTGAAATGTTCAACCAGTGGTGTGTCCTGCACAGGAAGTATGCACCTACTGCATCAGAGTCTGCTGAACCAGTATCGGCATTTAAGATGTGCAGGATAAAAGCTTTCACACTTTGCAGGGACATGGGGAAGAAATGGGTGGGGAAGCAGCAGAAGCATGGGGGCCTTTTATACCCCGTCTGGCGCCAAATATGCCGGCTGTCGAATTTAAAAACAGCCTGCCGGGGCCCGGCAGGCACTTCTTCGGGCTCTGATACGGCGTCATTGTGTTCCATGTACACACGGTGTCAAGCCACTGGGGAAACAGGGGGAAACCCAGTGAGCAAAGGACCTAAAGAAGTAATTTGGTGAGTGATGAATCAAAATCGAAGGCACTATGCGCCCGGACTAAACTGAGAATGAGCGCTCGGCACAACCTCGGGAAATCAGGTGTGAACACGCATCTGATGGACCGATAGGATGAACGGAGAGATGGCATACAACTGGTTCAATTCTCTTCAGCACTCGGATGTAGGCCCTGTAGTATGTATTATTAATATCTACTCAAATATGTTCAGACTTCTATAAGGCACTAGGGGAAAGATATCAACCGCCCAAGGTTACTGTGCCTCAAGGAATCTGATGTGCGCATGATTTCGCTTGTTTTCCGAGCCAATAGAGGCAGGGCAGATGGAGTGTAGTGTGACAAAAAATCAGATGAACTGATATATATTCCCTGATTGCCGGATGCTGGTAGGCTTGTTTCAGCCTCGAGTCTATCAAGAGGTGCGCAATCTCTGGATCGCGGACATCCATCAGTGCACGTGCCATCAATTGATGGGTAACCCGACCTTCTCTAAGTATTTGAGGAGCAGAATCAGATGTACATGGGAGTTATATGGGAGCTATATGTGAGGCCATTGAAGGTTTTCCGAAATTCATTTTACTCTGTGCATGTGTTATGGAATATTACAATTCACAGTGTATTTGAATTAATTCCTATCCCTTCCAGTTCACACATTCTCTCTTTGGTTCTAGAGTGAAGACACACTTCTAAACATCATTCAGACTTCAAGAGCTCTACCCAAAATGATATTCAAGAGACTTAAACCCCAAGTATGTTCATCTCCATCAATATTGATGAGAACCATCCGAGTTTGATTTGAACTCGTACCCACACGGAAACCATGTGCCACATGTTTCCATATTCATTAAGTGCCAAACCCTTATGGTTTGGTGCATGGCCAATCTATATAGATGCTTCTTTACTTACACAGAACCTGTGAGATCCTTGGAGTATTATCCTGTTCTCACCAGAATATTCTAGAACATTCACACAGCACATGCTTTAATCATTTGAAGGAACATTCTAGTGCACCACAAGAATGTTCCAATACTATGTAGAATGTTCTAGAAACCACACTCCTTAGCTATATAATGAGAGCCTGTCCTCATGTGACAGGACCACCACACCTTTACTTCAATCTACCACGTAGCATCTACTCTCAACCTCCGAATAAGCTAGCCATAGTGCCTATAGCCATTTCAAATAGCATCCTCCCCTGAAGGACGTTATCCTCGCCTTGTATCTAGACCCGGATCCAAGGCCACGATTGTAGTGCAGCTGTTTGACTGATTTAAGTTTGAGTCACTCGTATTGAGAATTAACGAATCTTGCTATCTGATATATCCAGATACGCGCTAACGACTTACGACAAACTAAGCCTATTCCAAAACATCACTCACGACATCAGTAATCTATTACTGACTTACGCCCGAAATACGCTAAACCATAACAGCGTGTCGTCGAACCAGTGTTACAGGGAGAGGTCCGATGCCGCGATGATGCCGCTTATGAACAGTTGCCTTTTTCGGGGGGGTAGGTCCCCGTGGGAAGATATCCGCGACAAGGAGATCACACACTTCTTGGCCTCTATAGTGTGCAGGGTGTGAAATCTGAAGACAGTGGTTCAGATCACGTATACTACAGAGGCTAGAGTTACAGTGCTTTCAGAAAAGGTTGGCTGCACCATTTTTTATTTTTTATTATATTACATAATTCCAAGTCGATTCCACGTGCTCGTCTCGGCACCTCGGCTGTGCGCAGCCAACAATCAGCCTGCCCGAGCCCCTTCTTGCATGCACCGCAGAGGTTGAGCGGCACTGCTGAACTCCCAAACAAAACCTTCTTAGTCATCGTGGTACACGGATGAATGATTACAATGCGACAAGTGAGGCGAAGACAGGTGAAAAAAGCGAGGCAAAAGGTGTCTTAGCTGCGCAAAGCTGAGGTGCCGAGACAAGCACATGGAATTGATTTTGAACTAATATAAAATAAAAAGTGGTGCAGCCAACCTTTTCCACAAACAGTTTTTTTCCCATCTCCGCCTTACAAAGAAAAAAAGAAAAAAAAAATTGGTCTGACTAGGGAGACTAAACCTTTTCTGAAAGCGCTGTAACGAGTACAGGCAAACCGAAGGTGCCCCGGAGTTTGAAACTAGTGATGAGGTAATCTTCGATATTGTCAAAACACAATTTTTTAATCCGGGCTTCCTCATTTCCTCAACATGAGCTTAGTATGAAGCTCTCCAATTTTTTGGGAGATTTCCTGGTGAGATATGACTGTGTCCCGTACATTTCTTTTGCATTCGCTTGGGCCGAAATTTGATCAAGTGATCACACAAAACATTATCACATTTAGGCATAATCGAGGTGTAATTCAAACTCCAAAGTTTCGATTTACACAAAGACGGGCCTGAAATGTGATTTATTTCTAATAGTTTTAGTTGCACTGCTTTTCATAACCTATAGTAGTAGAATAGGTTTACTATTCAGCTGCCCGGAAATGTATTCGAAACACCACAAATGATATTATATAAAGGTGTAGCTGCGATTAAAAACCGAAACTACTGGTAATAGTATCGGTGTTAGCAATGGTGCATCCGAGACTCCACATATCGGCTACACCGAAACTAAAACCGCAACTTAACATTTGGTTTTCCATTTCAGCTGTCCCGAAGTCACTCAATATCCTGAATTTCAGCACCGGCCAAATTTCGGCCACGTCGGAACCAATAATTTCAGTTTGAATTTCGGCTTGGACTGAAATTTAAGCTGAAATTCGGGATTTTAAGATATGTAACACAATTTATGGAGTTTCGAATACACTTCAGCACAGCCAAATTTCTACTACTATAGGTTGCAACCGAAACTACTAGAAATAACTTATATTTCAGGCCTACCTCTGTGTAATTCGAAAATTTGGTGTTCAAATTGCACCTTGGTTCTGCTTATATTTAATAATCTTTGGTGTGAGAACTTTCCTCCTGCCACTCGACTCGTTCGTAAGTGTTTTCACATCCCTGTTTTGTGGTGCCACTCGACCCCAAGTACCTGGGACATTGCTTGGAGCAAATGTACAATTACGATGCGAACATGCACATGTTCACGAACTGTTGAATTGCAATCAGACCTTGATTGGGTCTGATTAGGTGCGCATTCTTTACCTTGAATTTACAGTGGCACTATAACGTTCTGCACACACTCATCGGACTCGTTTCAGTGCCAAATGACTTCAGAAAAAATACTAGCATGAACATAGAGTAGTTTTAGGAGGTTTTAACCCATACCTTCCCTGGTCAGACAGCTCACAATAAAATATTTGGGTGATTTCTGAAAAACCCAGTCTGTGGTATTGTCATATACTGAAAAATGGTCTGCATAGCATGAAATTACTCGGAAAATTTAGCTACCTGACATTTTGATTCACATGAATTGATGGGGATTTGGGCTCACAACGGTGCGTTCAAGTTGTCCATTTTGGGTATTTTTGGCCATTTTGTCTCGGAAATGCTAAACATTGCCCACTTGTGCCTCACATTCTCAGCTCAAAACCCCATCGATTCAGGTCAGCTAAGATGTGAATAAGGATCATTTTACAAGTAGTTTCAGTCCAGTATCAAAGTTTTTGCACTGAAGGTGAATCCAAAAAGTTATTTTTCTCAAAACATCAATTCTTTTTATCCTGGGAGAACCATGCAGAGAACATATGGCTTAGACTGTGCAAAACTGCTTGGAATTGTGAATAATTCATGCTAAAATTTTACTTGGAGGCATTCGGCCCAGAAATGAGCCAAAACGAGCACGTACAGCGCCACTGTATTCTCTGGACAACTGCCTTTATTTCTACGACAACTTATGATATCTGTAACTAGGCAATTTCTATCTCGCATTGTTCCACTCATTAGGATACATAACTATAGCTAATAATTCTCTGGGCTTAGTATACATACTGCTACGAATCCTGTATTCACCTCAGATGTTGTCTCTCCAATGCTGAGGTGAGCTTTCTGTTGTATTCCCTTTTCTTCCCTCACTCATACTTGTAGTCTGATATTGGTTTGGTAAATATAGTCAGACATTGTCTCTGTAACACTGAGTCTAATATTGTTTAGCCTCTGCCTA
>JARKIE010000497.1:0-55868 GCA_029378255.1 Mycena rosella
CGCGATGCACCAGACGCCGCACCCGCATCGTCGCCGCGCCGGCTTGATGAACAGCGATGCTGCCAAGGCTGCGGTTCACCCTCTCCTCTGGGACGGCGTCGAAGACGCCTCTGCCGTCGCCCTCGCAGTCGTGCGTCAGCTCATCCTGGCGCTCGAGGCGACGCTCTCCACCGAGAAGTACGTGTCCTCACCCTTCAATTCTATATATTTTCATCAGCTGATACTCACAGACTGGCAACCATCCGCTGGGTCGTCACCGACGCGCACCCCCTGCGGCGCTGGCTCCTCGCGCATGAGCTCGCCATCCCCGTCCCCGATTCCCCGCGGTACGCCGCCTCCCGGGTCTGGTGCGTCGTCCCCGCTACAAATTTGCCATGGCAATGTTAAACATGCCGCAGGTGGGCCGCGATCCCGTCCCTCCCGGCCTTCCTCCGCGCACTGGCGCCCGCGCTCACCGCACGCCTCGCCTGCGCCTCCCACATCCTCGGCGGAAATTACGCAGGGGCGCTGCGCTTCGCGGGCGGCGTTGTTCTGCGCATCGCCGGCGGCAATGTCTCTGTCGAGGTTGATGCGCTCGACACCAGTACGTCCCTCGGCCTCTGCTTTCTCCTTGCTTCTAAATCAAAAGCAGAACCGAACATAGGCCTTCCCCGCGGGGCGCTCATCCAACTGCTCCTCGGATACGCGGCGTTTCCCTGCGCTGCAAGCGCTCTTCCCAGACGCAGTGGTCGAGCCCGCGATGCTGCCGCTCGTCGAGGTGCTCTTCCGCCGCGGGAGGGAGTGGGCGCGACGATGGTCGGGGCACATTATGTAATTCAAGAGGGAATGGTGTTCAATTGAGCCCTGCTTTGAGGGAAGAACACATTTGTTGCGTGGAAATTTTCAAAGGAATCGCCTAGGTTGGCCAATCAAAGTTACGCGGTCCGAAATCTTATCTGACGGTTGGGGATTGCAGTTGATTGTACTCGTAGAACGCACAGCGCCGATGAAATCGGTTGGCAGCTTCTCACACTACCATTCGTCCGCCTGCTAGTCACTAGTATTTCATATAGACGCGACGATGATGGGGAGTATGATAATGATGAGTTATGCTTTGATTTCAAGTTCAATTGGTCGTCTTTGCCAAGAAATAACGACGCGCCTCGCGTTACCATGTTTCGAGCGGAGTTCACCTGCGACAAGGAGGTCCAAGAATAAAGGTCAACTCTGGGCTCAGGTCTATCGCCGAGTCTCATTATTGGTAAGGTTGAGTCTCAAATGTATAGCCTCCCGTAATTAGACCCCACGATACCTATGATGGTTGATAAATATTGTACATGGAGAGTGTGTAATCGTAGTGTCTATGTTGCCTGCCAAAATTTGACCGTTGCTGCCAGACTATAGACTCGTAACCAGTCTGCTACGGAGTGCAACAAATGTGCTCGCCGCATTGTTACCAATCGTAGGCAGACTGGTAACGAGTCCAGCCAGACTGGACATTGCCATATTCAAAGCCGGTAGATGCACTTTCAGTGTTCTGAAATAGGGAGAGACGGTTATATGCACAATAATTATCCCCGTACATAGACAGACTGGAGCACTCTTCATGGCTTCGGCTCGAACCTGCAGATCAAGAATTTGATTCAAGCCCCCTATCAGAGAAAGGACTCCCTCCTACCGTCCACACCGGGAACGAGACTAGCTAGGAGGCTAGGAAGGAGCCTGGGTTTAGACATACAGCGATGTCGCGCACATCTTGGCAGCAACGGATTTGATTTTCCTGCGGTACAAAAAGCGGCGAACTTGCGCACTGGATTCCCTCAATTCACATTTCACCAATACCTGCACTATTCATCATGACTACTCCCGCTGTTAAATGCTTCTGCGAGCGTCCCTCCAGGATCGCGACATCCAACACGACCGCAAACCCAGGCCGCCAGTTCGAATTGTGCGCAACTGGGGAGTGTGCATACTGGGCATGGTGCGACAACGAGGGGATTGGTGAGCATTCTCTCTTGATTACGAGTTTACTTCAGCTTACATGAATTCCCTCAGCTGGCATCCGATGCTCGTGCAGCAGAATTGTCCGAATCCTCACCGCCGGCCCTGGGGCTATGCTGCATAATCGTGGTCGGGACTTCGCGCGTTGCGCACACCCAGAAAACGATCTTCGGTGTGGGTTTTTATGTGGTGTGATGGACAAGATTCGCAGGAGTTGTTCAACGAACACATGGACGCGAGAATGTAGAGCCATGTACCTCCAGTTATGTGATGCTTTTGAGGCCTGCCCGGAGCTTTGGTTCCATCGCAACGCAACCGCATTGTGGATTCGGACGTCGACTGGGGTGCTAGTCAATCCACGCCTTGTTCAAATGAGAGGCATCTAGCTGAGCAACGTCATAGAGGCTTCCGATACGGACGACGTAGCCGGGATCTTCATCGAGATGCAACTCAGTATACGTGTGGATTTCCAGCGGCCAAAGACGACATCTCTGGCCATTCCGGTCATAAAGCGCCGTGCCGAACGACGTTAATGCGCGCACATTGATTACACGGCATTAATCCGGCGGCGGCGGCGGAAATTCCGGAGTGTGGCAATTAATAAATAACAAAACGACAGTGCGATGATTGTGGCAGTCCCAGTTTCAACGACGGCTAGGTGGTTGCGGATTCCAACCGGGGTGCGAATGGTTCCCGAGGATCTCTGACCAAGGGACGATATCGGTATGCATCTAGCACCAGCTGAATTGGATGGCTCTTTGAACTCTTCCGCGGGGGTGGAACTAAATTGAGACTTGTCAGCGGAAGGAAAATGGGGAAATAAGTATGAAAGTCACGGGTATCGGAGCAGGAGAGATAAACGGAGTGGAATGGCAGCTTTGTAGTTTGAAACAACCCGAGCGACGAAGAGGTGCCGTAGCGAACACATCAGGAAAAACCGCTATTGCCTTTTGGTCGCAAGTAGGAAGAATTCGAGTAAAATGTTACTAATCCGTGACAATTGTCGGAAAATGGCAGATTGTTGAAATGTTTCAGTCCCTAATAATTAGCACCATTTTCTAGACAATTGGCTAACATTTTGCGGGGAATTTGCATGGAATTCAGGGATATGTTATCGATTGTGGAATGCTTGCAGACCTCAGGATGCAGTAGATATGGAAAACAGGACTATCATTGCATGACTACTTAAACATATCAACATACATACTAACTACATCCGCTCTCTGAATCGACATCAACCACATATATCTTATCAGCTGGAGGTAAGACAATCAGGGGGTAAAAGGCGGCAAGGAAACATACATCGCAAGGATGGAGCCCGCCGGCGCACGGACGGTTGGTAGATACTCTAGGAACGAGGCAAAGAAGGACCGTCTGGAGTGTTGGGGACTATACGCACACCAATCTGCCACGCAGGCGGTGGATGCAGGTGACGGTACGACGGTGCGGATCCGGGGCAGACGGATCCGGGACAAAGGTCGCCAGAGGTCGCCCCGGTCGGTGCAGAGCAACGTAGGGGAGAGAGAAAGGACAAGGACCTAGAATGAAACATCGTCAATGAGATTAAGTAGGGGGATAACAGTGGGGAGGAAACGTACCTAGTGACGATGACGGGGTAAGGACAGGGATCTAAAATAAAACATCGCCATAGCAACGCAGGGGGGGGCGAGGATCTAGAATAAAACTTCGTCAATGAGATTGGGCGGGGGATAGCAACGGGAAGTAAACATACTCAGTGGAGACGAAGGCTGACGGCCATTGAAGTGACGCAGGGCAGGTGTGGTACCTTGGAGGGTCGGAGAGAAGCAGCACACCTGTTCGATGATTGAAACGTGCTCGGCTGAAATGATGTTAAATACACACCGAGAAAGTGGACCAGTTTACGAACCTGTCAATTGTTGGCGGCCGTGCTAGCAGTGGGCGCCGACAGAGGCAGAAACCAGGATCGAGGGCGGCATAGGAAAGAGGGCTGGCTGGAGGCGGGCCTGTATGGCCTACGTATGCCGGCCGGCGCAGGCCCGCATGCGGCGAACCTGCAGGAGACACCATCAGGCAGGAAGATTGGGATAGTAGGGGCATACAAGACGCAACCACGATATACAGAAAACAGGTGGGGATGGGAAAACATGGAAAAGAGGCAATTGGTAGAGGGAGAACATGGGGGGAAAGGAAGAAAGGCAAGGCTAGGCAGGTGTCGTCAACATTTGGTTCTGTGTTGGTCTTGATCGGCGAACTCAACTAAGCGATGGATCAAATGTTTCAACCGGAGCGATCCGAGCGGAGTTTGAATGACTTAGAAGAGAAATTTTGCGCAAGTGAAGTGAGTAAACTGACTTCATGGCTGATGAGTAATTAAATCTCTACAATGAGTATCAATAGCATGAATGTATATTGCCTGCACACTCTAGCTCGGTTTTAACTATCCCGTCTGTGATTGTTTTGCGAATGGTGCACAGTGTTGACAAATGTTAACATTTCTCAACCATTTGTAGACAATTGTCGTTGTTTCGGATTGTGAACAATTTGTGAACAATTTTTGGGAAATTGGCAATGGGGGTTTTTCCTGATGCATGCAGTGGGACTGTGATGTTGATTGTCCGATGGGTGGGGAAATTAAGGAGGAGTGAAGATCCGGAATTTTCATGGCCTATTAACGGAAGTTCCAAGTCCGATGGCCCAGTATGCTGGAAAGCAGTGGAAAGCGTAAGACTCCCGATAGTTCGCCAGCTGAGTCATACGGATCAATGAAAATTTAGGGAGGCATATCGTAGCGGCTGTGTAGGCTGCAGCGCTGCAGGATCTCGGTAACCTCCACATTCGTCAACAGTGTAGGATGAAAACTGTTCGGCTGGAGGAGTGCGGAGGTTTGCCAAGACCAAGCCAAGACCACATGCTACGACATGAAAGTTTGCAAGAGAGGTCACGCCGTCACGGTCATTAATTAACCGTTCTTTAACGAGATGCTCCTCGTTCATTGGTATGTGTTGTGGCCCTTGCTCCATCTGCACTTATCTCCATTGTCTCTGCTTGCCTCTCCTCCTGCACATTTTGCTCGTGTTCTTTTTGTGGGATTCACTTACTCCACTGGCACAACTACGGACTACGGAAATTCCCTCCCCGCAGCAACGTTCATTATCTATTTCCGTATCGCCCGTAGTTTCCCAACCTCTGGACCACTGGAGCCTGCAGAAATTTACACCATTTCGGGGTCTTGAAGCGAAGTGCGGATTAATGCAATCCCTGAACGATAGGCACAATTCTCACTGCGCCGCAGAACACTGCGATTGCCGCAGTTTCTCGTAGTAATGGCGCAGCCCGGTTTAACATCCTATTTGAGCTGCGGCCGAGGATCTTCCGTCATAAATAGAGGCCCCGACGCAGGATCCTTGCTGTATTCAATCGAGGTCCCATTTCTCTCTGTGTGCAACTTACTGCGGAATTTATTCAAGTGTTGGCTTCCCTCTTGGTCTCACAGGCCGGCAACTGACGCTATCCTCGGGCTTTATCAAACCTATGATCCCTCTCTGGATAGGGCCTGCTTCGTTTCCACTGCTCGATCTGCTGTCCCATACAACTGCAAGAATCACAAGCTGAACAGCTCAGTTTCGCCTCATTACTGCCTGAAGAATATAGCCTGTTGTGAGCTTCCTATGGGTCTCCTCCGCTAGTGCAAGGATCTCTCAACATCGCCATCCATTCCTGGGTCTGTTCACACCAGGTAGATGGTTCGCCAATTGTGACGAAAGTAGACTCAGCTAGATAGTTTGTTGGCTAGATAGTAGAGCAGTTTCGGCACACAGTTCAGAGATTGTTGGATAGTCGGTCCAATGGGTAGAAGTGTTGTAAGGATATATTTGACTAGAGAAACTAGGCTAGGGACAACAGTATTTATACTAGTAGCAGTCAGGAGTAAAACGAAACACGGGGTTAACTGGATGTGATGTCAAACGCCAAGCGTAGTGATGGGAGGTGAATGGATGGAAAAGGAAATAATAAAGGAGTGTGGTATTAGCATAGCGTACCGTTACACCAACTCAATCCTTTCTATACTCTAGTAGAATCCTGACTGTAGCACTCGCAATTTCCTGTGTAATTACAAATTGCATTCCTCATGCGGAAAGCCTGAATCGTCGGTAAGGTTGAACTCGAGAACTTAACATGCTCACTGTGACACTCCGCCGGAGCGGAGCGAAGGCGTATCTTGTGTGATGATTGACGTGACGATTGATGGCCGCGGCCTCTTTCCTCCCACCAAGCCACCCAGCCTTCAGCGCCGCTCACAAGAGCTCTGCAGCCACAACACCCACTTCATCCGATCCATCCACTTTGGTCCCGATTTATCTTGCTCACTAGGCTGGTATCCCGACTTTTCTCGAAGTTAAAGGTTTCTCTAGAGTCTAAGTTCTTTTGAGTCGGTCCAACTTATGTCCCTCATTGATTTGGAGCATCGTCAACGATGCCTGAGTAGTATACGGCGCTCCCGAGGGGTTAGCTTTTTAAAGTTCCACCCCGACGTCTCTGACACCATTTCCCGGTGGCATGGCAACGTCGGACCTTGATGCCTGAAGACAGTGGCGGGCCTCCTGGCCTCGGTGCGGATCAAACTCCCAGTCGGGTAACGCAGCGGACGTGGTGAGATCCAATCGAGCTGATTCAGACTGGTCAGACGGTAAAATGAGCGCCCAGATAGACGCTCTTGAATTTTGCCTCGTACGCTTATCTCAATGTTCTCGGAACATGAATGTCACGGTTCTTTCGCAGGCGATATGCTCCAAACTTCACACCTGTATGGTGGACCCGCCCTGCTACTTGGGTGTCTCGCAAACTCCGCAAAGCTCGGTTTGGTTCGCACCCTCTCAGTGCTTATACAATTCATCGACAAAGATATATTAATTCGTCCATTATAGGGATATCTACGGGAAACAGTATAGAAGGCAAATTACGCAAGGAGTGTACTTGTGAGGTGATGGATGGATGAAGAACGAACGTACGTATAATAATCACTCCTTTAGCCCACACGCTTGTAAGCAGCTATCCACCCCCGCAGCTAAATTGGCTGGCAAGTGGGCCCTCCATGCGTCAATATTCCCGCCCCCAATTGTGTGCGGAAAGCCCAACGAAGCGTCGATAACGTCAGACGGAAGCATCCAATAGCTGGTGGCGATGTCGCTCCGGCCAGGATCTTCATTGTTCAGAGCAGCGACAAAGGCAGCGGGAGAGCAGGTAGGGTTCTGCTGGTAGTGCATACTCCCCATAGGGAACACTGTCCCCTGATACTTCCCGAGCTGCGTCTCGACCAGGGCGTTGAATCCGTTCTCTTGCACGAATCCGGTATCTAGAATCCCCTCGATTACGGTCAAAAACTCGTTCGCGCGGGGATGCAGATGCGGGATATTGAGCCCACACGGCTCGACGAGAGAAATGGCGTTGGAGATGCCGAGCTCCTCAAGGATGGGGAAGTTGTCGACGGTGGCGAGGAGGATGGAGCCACCATTGGACCCGGTGGGCTGGTTGTTGAAATCGAAAACTGTGAGCTGGCGGAGAGCGGTACCAGTGAGGAGGTTTCCGCCACTGTCGGTCAGCAGCTTCGTGAAACGGTCGACTACGCTGGGCATCATCTTGAGTCCCGAGGCTAGCCGCATTGGTAACTATCGGGACGGAGCCTGGCGTAGTCACGGTGGGTGCTGCTTCGGCTGAAAGGACCGAAACAAGAACGCCAACGATAGCAGGGGATCTGAAGAGCATGGTGAACGAAAGGACGCTGATTGGGGAAGATTAATCTCAGTTGACAAACTGGTAGAAGGAATGGACGGACCAGATGTAATACTGCTGGTTACGCTGCCAAGGACGGGTGACTGGAAGACGTCCTGGTAATTCCCGCCTTTTATATACGTGTTCGTTCGTCGGCCCGAGTCAGAAAGACCCGTGTCAGAGATATTAATATCCTGCTAGGACTATAGTTGGAGCTTCATTTCAGTTCACAAGTGGATCTGGTGCAGCGGATCAATTCGGACAACTTACTAAACTAGATAAGAGAACTTGGAGAGAACAAGCCCGATATTGCCAAACCACGCGTTGCAAGTAGATAACAACCCTGACAATTTAATGGCCATAGCTCGACACCATATCGAGTAGCTATCAATCAGTCGGGGGCGTCAACATAACTATCTACTCTATCAATACTCATCTAAATTTATGCAATGTACTAGAGGTGTGCAGGTAGGTATCCTCCGGCGCGGTTCCGCTAAGAAACGAGCCTGACCCGCTGACGGTGGAGATTTCAGTGGAATGCGGCCCATGGTAAACCCAATGACCAAGGTCGTTCAAGACATGGCACAAAATCAAGTGAGGTGAGCGGGCCAATCTGTCGCACTAACTCCCAGCCTTGCACGCATCATTTAAAATCGACAGTCGACAGAGGTCCGAATTATTCAATTTCGGAGATAGATGGATCCGCCATATATATGCTATTCTGCTTCGAGGCCACCAGATACGTACCGTCTTATCGTGTCTCGCAAAGATTTGGTCCGGCGCTCGAAAAACTGCCCAGCCGACGAGTTCTCTGACCACCAAGTGGGAATGAAGTTGAAGTGAGTTTAGGCTCGATGGGTGTTGCAAAGTTAAAATGACCTGGAGAGACCGTGTCGCCATAAACCCTACGGGACGGATGAGAATCACAATGGAAACCGAATACGATGATCGGGTGGGTGCGACAAACATATCCCGCAGGGGTTCCAAAGGAGCATGATCTGGATGTAACAGGCGAGTGGAAATTTTTGTAGACATCGAATTGGTTAAATCGAGCTTCAAAGCAATTCTTATACGACCCGGTAGAATCTGCGGGTGCCGGGGATCGTGGCACATGTTTGTGAGCTACTTGATCCGTGGTTGAAACTGAATTGAAAGTACTTTGATGTCAATCAACATTAAATTCCTAACAATCGCAAGTGAACAATAATAGCGGACCGCTATCAGTACAGTTCATTGGTCGGGGCGAATTCAATGCAAGATGCGGGTCTCCATCGATACCTCTGATCTTCACCATCGTTAGCATGTGCGCAGCACCCTGGTCTTGTTTAATTTGGGGAGAAGCAAGCGTCATCCCCGAAATTTAAACCTTAGTTCGTCCCCGACTGGCTTTGACTCGTCAAGACAGTAACTAGATGACAAAATCAAACACTACTACCTTGGGGTGCGTAGGTAGGTAGGTAGGTAATATTACACAGCATGGTCCTCCCGGAAGAGGACGGGATCATTCGCTTCAGGCCCTAATACTCACACAAGGAGATAACTGCAAGAGTGTGCGCAGCCGCGAATCACAATTGAGGAACCCGGGAGGAAATGACGTACGGTCCCTGAAATTTAATGCGTTTCCTTCAAGAGTCGCTGCAGAATATGTATCGGTGTATGACGTCCACGGAGTATGATGACTTGCCAGTGAATACCCAGCGTCAACTTGTCCCATCAAATTTCAACCTACCGGGGTTCGGCTGCCAGTGTCGCTCAACTTCCGGGTTCCCGCACTTGCCACCGTGACGGACAATTGCCCGCACCTTTGACCCGCAGACTGGCACTCCCGTGTTTTACAATATACACTGTCATTGCTCAAATCATGGACATATCTCCACGCACGAGCAGTCAGCCTCACAAGCGCTGCTGGAAGACCCCCCGCCCCCCAGCACGGGGGCGCCCACCGCCGGACAACTATATCCCAGACTGGAGAACTGCCTCTCCTGGCCAGAGCTGGCGCAAATCAATCCAGGGAGACACGACTCCTACACACGACTTGTCAGATTGACCAAGAAGGCGAATAACATCGGGACTTACGCAGGCAAACCACAGCTCCGCGTGTGCCGGTCGGTGGGCTGTGTTTCCGCGTTCAGTCGGACGGTATACCATTTAAAGTTGATTGAAAGGAGGGGGCGCACATTAGCGACCGCAGCGGCGAGGAACGAGAGAATGATGGAGACGATCAACTTCATAATGTGGTGCAGTGTCGGCCTATACGCATGGGGAATAATAGCGCGCCGGTTGAGACAGCATGCTGGCAGTGTCTGGCAGTGCTCGTCAATGCCAGCTATGTGTATCTGTTCCATTCAGTGCGTAGCTAAAATTCGCGACGACAATCGCGGCATTGGACGCCTCCGGGCCCGGGCTACGTTTGCTGAGGGCCCAGGGAGTTCTGCTAAAATCAAGAAACTCGTTGGACAACGTAATTAGTTGAACAAAGTACCAAGATTCTCGGAGTCATTCACTGTTATATTAATGTACAGTGCGCAACTCGGAGTTAAACGAGAAGAGGATTCAAGGCCGTCGAGGCCCGATCGGCGACCTCGGGGAGGGAATTCCTCCCGGTTTATTCCTGCTCCCTTAAAGCAATCAAGGAAGTACTAGAGTACCAAGTATATGTTATGGCATCGGGCTAATGGCAGGCACAAACGCCCGGTAGCAGCCAGTGCACTCTTTATCCCCCAAAGAAAGTAAAGGACGACGAGATCAATTCAAGTATACAGCTACGAAAACAACCGTCCGACGCCGAGCACACGTTACATACATTTTATTTTTTAGCCCTTCGTTCCTCGAATATTTTTGGTAAATTTTGGTGATTTCGTGCCGGGTGGCGAGGGCAGTTTTTCGTTTTATTTGATGTTTTCTTTATGTAATGTTTTGGGATTTTTTGAGTTCTGGAAGGGTTAGGGTCGAATACGGATGATGGGGAAGGAATGGTGACGAACGGGTAGATTTGCAGCACAAGTACAGACCGACGATTTGATTTTTGCTGTGGATTTTCGACGGGTTTTCTGCGTGGTTGTGAGTAATGACGACGGTAGTAGATTCAGAGGAGACACACCGAAAGCTCACAGCACACCGCTGGTTGATTCTGGGGTTTAGGGTTCTTCTAACTGAGCTCATGTCAGAGCTGCGCGAAGAGCGGAAGAAATCGGGGCGCGTACCATATTTTGCGCCACACGCGCAGCGGTGCAGGAAGCGCTTGAACTTGCCTGCCTTGGCAGAAGTTTCGGGAACGGACTCGGGCACATCGGACCCGAGGGAGGCAGAGACAGACAGGAGCTCGACGACGTGCGAGTGCGGCGTGAGTGGGCGGTCGCTAGAGCTCGCGGCTGTCAAGAGAGGTCTACGCGCGTCGGCACCTTAGAAACGACGAGCGAGGCGGTGTGGAGGAGTGGAGGACGGAACGCTGAGGAACGAGCCGCGCCCAAGACCGGCGGGCATCGGAGGTCGACGGAGCGCACGGCGAGCTCGTCGATGGAGCTGTATCCGCTCCCGCTGGTCGTCATGTTGTTGCTCTCCGAAGGGCTGCTATAGTCACTGGAATCATACTCTGCCGACGTGGGCTCAGGGCACCCCGCCGCGCGGCGCACGCCCGGGGAAGCTTTCAAGAGGTCCTCGGCGCTCATAAAGAGTGAGGGCATGACGAGGAGCTCCTTCCTCATGTCGGCTATCAGCGGGCGACACGCGGGGATGAGGCGAAGCATCGCGTGAGGAGATCGCTGAGGGGGCGGGAGATGGGAGAATCTCGCCAAGAAGTCGGGGTCAGCGAGGAAGGATGACCAACGGCTGTCGGTGGACTGGCCGGTGTTCCACGGGTTCATCGCCGTGGTGAGATTGACGAGGGTGACCGACAGAGCCCAGAGTCGCTCTGCTTTGGACTGTAGAAGACGACACAGCGCCAAAAGATTCTGCGCGAGAATAAGTCGGGCTAGTGATGCGAGGGAGATAGACGTACCAGGTGTCATATAGGAACCGGTCCCACACTCCATATCCCTCGAGACCTTCGACGGCGTGCAGAGTCCAAAATCTGCGAGGAGCGGGGCGCCGCCTTCGTAGTTGACAAGAATGTTCTCGGGTTTCAGGTCGCGGTGATACACGCCGCGCTCGTGGCACCAGCTGACCGCATCCATGAGGCTCGCGAAGGTGCGCTTGATGAGCGCCGCCTTCCCGTGATAGATCCCGTTGATAATAGCTTTGTACATGTTTCCTCCGGGACAGTAGTCGAGCACGATGAACATATGCCTAGCGTCGTGGAAATGGCGATGGAAGGTGACGATGTTGGGGTGACCTGACACGCGACGGTGTAGTACGCGCTCGCGGTCTTGGAATTTGCCGTCCTTGGAGCGCGAGTCGGGGCGCAGGAGGCATTTGACGGCGTAAAATGAAGCAGAGGGCGAGGAAGTGTCGCGAGCTTGATAGATCTTTCCATAGGCGCCCGCGCCGACGGCTTAACAAGACGGAGGCGACCATCGTCAACGACGCAGCCTGTGAGATTTCGAAGGGTACCAGACACGGGCATTTTAGAAAGAAGTCGGAAAGAGTAGAGCGTGAAGGAGAATTTGTGGGGGGGTGGTGGGGGGAGAAGACAAGAGAGCAGGATTTAGGGGCGCAGTAAGGGTCTTTTCCTCTTGCATCCGGTCTCAGACATGATTCACATTTGCTTCCGCATCCGTGCGTTGTCGCTAGGGCTTTCTGTGCGTCTAGATGATGTGTGGTCTATCCGTATTTCCCTTGAAGTTTCCGAAGACCAATAGAGAACCCGATTCGCAGGTGGTGGTCCGAGTTTGGGTTATTTTGGGTTATTTACACCCGTGGATTTTGCCGAGTTACCATCAGAGGCTGTGTCTACCATCGATTTGTGCCGCCCTGCCGAGCACGCCTCAGTGATGGCTGACTCCGGGCTGAGGCTGAGGCTGAGTCGTGGTTCCTTCTTGCGTCAGCCGCCTTGATATGACTATCTGTGAATTAAGATACAATTACCAATTATATCAAGCCCAGATTGTATTTTATTATGTAGAAACAGTTGAGAAACAGTCTTCCGTTCAAGGAACGGTGGATGGATTGGTTTTCACGCCGGGCTTCGTAAGTAGAGCCAAACGACTGAAGCGACGAGAGCCCCGGTACATGTTCTACTTGAACGCCAGCCGGGTGAGCTTCATTGAGCAGTCTTTCACCGAGTCTCAGAGTAGATCTGAACATTTCAAGGCATTCTTCTCCCGAGTCTAGGGAAACGTCTAAAAATGCCGCTCATGCCGCAGTGGGTGGGAAGTATATCTTTTATTTTGTTTCAATGCCTCAACACAATGGCGGGGGCGATGTTGAGCGTCTGTAGAACAGGACCCAGGAGTCTCGCGGCCGAACTCCTACGATATCCTGTGTGCTTTGTCGGTTTAACCGCACTCCGTCTATGAAGTTAAAACGGTTGTGTGGTGCCTGAACCTCTGGGTATATTATTGCGATCATTCGCCTTCATTCCAGCGAATGAAGGACATTAATTAAACACAGCAACGCTGCTACCGATTTTGAACCAAGGCAGAGCTGAATCTCTACACATTTGCTTGAAATCCATGCCTGCTGTGGAATGGCCTGAAACCATGCCACAAAAACGTCGACGTCACACGGACAATTGACGTTGCCAATGCGCTCCGATCGTAATTAGTGGTACATTTCGACCCGATTGCCAGGGGATCGCCCCTGAACCTGAACTAGGGAGAGGACATGGCCGTGATTGATGGACGGCGAGCAGAGGGTCCAGTTTATTCCTCCAGAACGCTCTGGAGCATTTAGCGTCCTCCGAAGGCTGCGCGCATGCGCGGTCCGCAGATTCATTCCAGGGCGACGCTTTTCAAATGAGTTTCGACATGGGGCCCCTGTTCCCTTGGTGTCGGGAGTTTCCGATGGAGTAGCGACGGAGTTATTAAAGCGCGCAGCATTAAAAGCAACAGAACCTGGCGACGCACGGTGTATTCATCCATTCTCTTTCCCACATGTCTTCCTTCCTTCCCCAGACGAACAACGCCCTGTCGCACACCGAGCGCAGCCGCCTGGTGCGGTCGAACCGGAAGCTGCAGGCCCTGCTGGGCGAGGCGCCGCAGGTCATCGAGGCCGCGGTCGCCACCGCACGGAAGCATACAGACGCGGGGGACATGGACCCGACCCCCATTCACCGTCTTCACAGTCGGAGCGACGACGGGTCCTCCTCTGCCCCTTCACCTTCGTCCCGCCGCCGGAACTCCCCGTCGACCCTCACGCTACTTTCCATGCCCACGCACAAGCACGCTTTCTCTGTCAGCTCCCCGCCGCTCACGCCCCTCTCGCCGACGATGAGCATCACCATAAACACTCCGCTGAGCACACCGCCCTCGTCCTCCGGGCTCGGGCGCAGCTTTACGTCGGCGAAGGACATGCGCCGCCGGCACATGGCCAAGCTCACGCGCACGCTCGGCGAGAATATCGCCCCCGAGCTCGTCGTCGCCGATCCCGTGGCCCCCCGTCTCACGCGCGCCAAGTCCATCGCGGCGCTGCACGACGCGCCCGCGCCGCCCCCGTCCATGCGGCCTCTCAAGTCCCCGACGCTGGGGCGCTCGGCGTCGATGCGGCACCTCGACTCTGCAACCCTCGGGCGCTCCTTCTCCACCGTCTCGCACAACTCGCGCATCATGCTTGTCCCACCTCGCACCGCGCGGCGAGAGCATCGCGTTCACGTCCGCGAACATCGCCGCGGACCTGCTCGCTGCGAAGGAGGCGCGCGACGCGGACGCGGCGCGCCTGGACTTGGCCGTACGCCAGTTGAGTGACGAGCTCCGGGCGGGCAGGGGGCGGAAGGAGAAGGAGTGGAGCGGAGAGTGGAATCGCGAGATGCAGGCCGTCGCAAAGCAGCTGAGGTCCCTGAAGTAATGGTCATGGCCACATTTTATAATATCTACTACTTGTTTGACGCTTAGCTTAATAGTAATGTAACGGATTAATATACTTGAATCGTCGCTTCAATCCACTGTCGAGCAGTCAGGATTCCGGTTCGGAACTTGGACGGCGCGAAACATACTTCAAGGTGTGAACTTGGTGCCGAGGAACGAGAGACCGCCCGCTGGAGCCGCCGGGCGCACAGCGGCCTGCACACAGTTCTTTTTATGGTACGGCCAGTCCAATTTCTGGCACGCCCGCACGCTCGGTACACAATACTGAACGGCCTTGCATTTCCCGCATTTGAGGATCTTCAAGTCGTTACGCCCGCAGAACCCGCAACAGCCCTCGGGGCTTATCGCGCGCACCTTGCGCTCGCGGTCGGCTGCTGCGATGAGCTTGTCGAGGCCAGGGGCGAAGGGCATGATCAAGTTCCGCACCCGCAACCCATCGCTATCGGCGACATTGACGTTCCCGCCGTGGGCCAAGAACCATTCCAGTGCGCCCGTCGCGCGCGCAATGGCGCTCTTGTCTTCAGGGTCCCAAATCAAGATGATTTCGTGCGCCGTAGTCGCTGCGGATACAGTAAATACAGCCGGATAGGAGAAAGGCGGGCTACAACCTACCTCCATATCGATTCCGGTTGTTCACATCGCCGCCCGCGTCGTACAGGAGCTGAGCGTACTCAAAGTCGACGAGTGGCTTCGTGGAGATCGCGATCGACAACGCTTGCGACCCAGACACATCTGCGCCGTCAATGGGGACGCGCGCCGTCTGGATCAAGAAGCGGGCAATCTCGAGGTATATTGCTGCATTCCCGGGGAAGAGGGCACGGAGGTGAAGCAGGAAGAGGTAGATCGGGAGTAGCGTCGGGCCCCAGCACAGCGCGTAGATTTCCTGCGCCGCAGAAGCCTCCGCGCTAAGCGGCTCCGCAGCATCGGTGCTGCTCCCAGCGGTCTTCGAAGACGCTTCCTTGTGACGCGCGACGCGTCGTTCGAACTCGGCGCGGACTTGACTCACGTCTCCCGTCCCGAGGAGAAGGCCGTACTCGTCCATGTCGCGCGCGGGCTGCATCGTGTTCGAGGTGCAGTAGGTGCGCAGCCGCTGTGCTTCTGCGCCCTTGAGCGTCTCTTTTGTTTTCATGAGCTGGGAAAGAGGTCTATTTGGTGTTTTTTTTTGGTAAAAAAAAGGAAGAACTTGAAATGACGGATGAGGAGATTCGGCTGACCTTCCGTCGTCGGAAGAATACATACTACTGGCCATTCGTGCGCGAGTTGCGCGATCCATACCAACAGACTGCTAGTCGCGCAGAAGACGACGACTCGAGACTTGGAGGTGGTAAAAGACAAAGACCCACGTGCCTCGAGTGATGGAATCAACTCTTGAATGATGGCGGGCCTAGATCATTCACATCACTGTGTAGATTAGATTATTGACTTCTCCTCATCCTCGACCTCTCTACGCATAAGTCTCTTCCACCTCCAAAATCTTCCCTTTTGCACTCAGAATGCCTAACTCTCGTTTTGGCCTCGCTCTCCCTCTCCCAGCCGACTTCGACACCGACGCGCATATATATACTATGGTGCGTCCGGCCGACATCGTGTCTCTTCCCCACTTCGCTCTCGAGGACAAGAATGAAGAAAATGTCTGTATCAAGAAGTAGAACAAAGTCAGCATCGCTTTTACGCGCTCCTTCGCGGCGGCGCGCGCCGCTGGCAGCATCGGCATCCTCGACGTCGGCGCGAAACTCCTGCCCTACTACGAGTATTCCACGGAGAAGGCGCTCTTGGTCGGTTCCGCCCGGGTCGTCGCTACTACCGGCCTTCTCCCCATCTTCATTACGATTTGGGTCGCCGTCGAGCAGTTGAAGGCGTCTGCGGCGTCTGCGGCGGAAAAGAGCGTATGCGACGAGGAACGCGAGGCGAGGGAGGCCGACAAGGCGAAAGCTTTTCGTCCTATCAAGGGTACGCTTCTCATCGAGAATCCCCACCCCATCTCCTCCACCATCCCTGGCCCCGCGCACGTCCCCGCTGCCTACCACACGTCGCTCGCTAACAAAATTTATTTCCCTTTGCATTGGTGGAGCGACAGGACGCTGCAGCACGTCACCAACTTTTTGCACACCCTCCCGACCAAACCTCTCACCGTGGGCCAGATAGCCCTCCTCTCAGCTCCCGCTACCGGCATCGTCAACGTGAAGAAGGCGCTCCTCGAGCTCGGCGACGAGGACGTCGGCCTACTCACCCCCAGCATCTAACGCCAATCCTCCCTCAATATGCTCGATTCTTTCCGGTATATCTGCCCTCCCGTCGATGCTGATGATCCCAACCCAGACCGCGTGAGGAACACCTTCGCCTCCGAGTTCGAGGAGCACGTCAGGTTCTTCGCGAGCCTGGACTGCTTCGAGGACGCCGAGATGCTCCCTGTCTGGTACGCGTTAGAGCGAAACTACGCGATCTTCGGGGGCGGTCTTCATGACGCCCGCGTCTACGAGTCGCGTGTGGACAACGCGCTCTCGAACTTCGAGCAGATGTACGACCTCGGGCTGGGTTTCGCATCCGCCCCATTGGTTACGTCTCTCGCGGCTGGCGCACTGAAGTGCCCCGCGGCTGCTCCACCCCACGGCGCGCCCGCGAAGGCGCCGCGTCTTGGTCGAGGGGGCGAGCGCTCAGCGCCGGCGGCCGGCGATGGCGGGGACACCCCTCACGGCGGGAGCAGGGTGCCGGCGATCGTCCGCCCGCTTGTCTCATCTGCTGCGACACTAACAGCTTGGGGGAGCATTCCGCGGACAAGACCTCCTTCAAGGACGGCACCCCGCTCTTCTGTGCGATTCGCGACAAGGACCTGCGCATGATCGCATCCTTTCGAGGCTCCCAATCCCGCTCGATCTGCATCACCTACAACCTCGGAAAAAACTGCACGCAAGCGCACAGCGACCGCCTCCACGTATGCTCCCTCTGCGGCGGTGATCACCCCGCACTCTCCCGCGACGGCACCTGCAAGCGCATCCGGGGCGGGGTGTTCCCCTGAACGGGCGGCGTTCGCGGCCCCACATCTTAAGCACACACTTCTATCTACACCTCTGCCCACGTATACAGATCTCACACCGTTCGTACACACGCGCGCCGCTCGCGGACGCGCCTGACCGCGTCTCGACTATTCTTGATCGGGTCGTCCAGCCGTACGACGCCGACAATGCTTTCCACGGACTTCTTGACGTCGACTTCAATCATTACTTCAAACTAGCTCGATGCACATGGACGGTCGAGCTCGAAGTCTCATTGGCAGTGGCGGATTCAGCAACGTTCGGAGACCGGCTCTTCCTGGACCCGCGATCCACGCAGTCCGCAACACAAGCATATCAGACCAATGATAATTTCTGGTTCCATTGCATGGCCGGCTCACAAGAAGCGCTGCCATTTCACGGACCAAGCCCTTCCTAATCACTTTGCCCAAGGAGTGCGCCGGAGTAACCTATTTATGTCTCATTGGCACGCAGGACTATTAACTTGTTGCATTCCAGAGCCATCAACCCCCGGTCCGCTCTGACGCCGGAAGTCTTGTGGAACGGCATCTAACTGGGAGCACTACTTTCAACGACTCGCGTCGCACCGTCAGCCACGGAGACCCTGCAATGGAAACTAATCTTCCAGCCGCCTAATATGCGCACAAATTTAAAGCCGACAACCTGCGGTGCGAATTCTCACTGGGAGCACTATTTCCAACCACTCGACTCTCCCAATCCTACCCTATTTGATTTCCGGCACTGTAGACCACCTATATTAGCATTTACTCAGACCCGCTTCTCACCAGTTCCGTCCCTGGTAGACCGGTGACCGTCTGTCTATGAAACTGTCTATCGACAGTATCACTTTTGATACGACAGGCTGGTTTCGAGCCTACGTCCCTGGCAGCATGGCCAGATTCGTACCCCGCACCGCCAGCCACGGACCCTGCAACGGAAACCTATCCTCCAGCCGCCTAATACGGGCCCAAATTTAGAGCAGACAGCTCTGTGGTTCGAATTCTGACCTTTCTTCGTGGTGCTTTTTTGCTAACGTGTCCCAGGTTTGGTATTGAACTCTATATTCCCAACCATACTGCGATTATGACTTCTCAGGCGCTGAATCTCCGGCGAGCTAAGTAAATGTCCCATATGGCTCCTTGTCATCACTTCAACCTGTTTCCGGAAATAGTGAATTGCGAAGTTTTCATGTCGTCTCAAGGAGGTTGTTATTGTGCAACGCCACTCGCAACTTTATATTCGCGGACACGGCGGACAATGGCACCGCTGCTTCTGTCGGGGCTGGTTGCGATCCGCAATTAACCGGGCCCGGTACGCGACAGAGGAAGACAGGATTCCAGGCATCATGCCAGTGGCCGCTTAGTTTCGCCCAGACCTCGACCAGGCCCATCTATAATCTCAAAACGGAGTCCACGAGACTTGGTCAACTGAGTATGTGATAGTTAGTCTGAAATCTTTCCAGGCACTCTATAGGCGGCGACGCAGTTATAAACGGGCATCTCTGGGGGTTTCCCTCTCATTCGCTTACTCGCACTCAACATGTCTGGACCAAAGACCACCTGGGCCGACCTCGCCAACCTCGGTTGGTCCAAACAGCAGGCATATGATCGCTTCAATGCGCATCGCGGCGGAACTATGAAAGGGCTTGGCGACATAGCCATGAACGAGGGCTTCGCGAACGACTGGGGGTCCATATGATTCTTACTCCTCTACTGTGCCTCTCGCTGGCGAGGTCTTTCAGCTGGCACGCGTACAACGGTCTCGCCGGCAGCCCCCGGATCGCCGGACAAACTGTGGACAACATCGAATCGTCCTCGATTGTCTTTACGTACGACAATACGGCCAATCTGCAAGAGGTTCGTCGCGTCCTGGACCGAGACGTGGACCAATACCGCTCGTGCGAGTCTCTCCATTACGAACCACGGTAGGTTGTCGGCCATATCATTTGCACGGTTCGCTCATGCAGCATCCGTTCCCAAAGCCGGGATTTCCTTGGGTCAAAAAATCGACATCCCTGGTGTCGGGGGTTCCGAATTCTCCATAGAGATTTCGACGGACTCGACGAAGGAAGAGACCAGGGAGAATTCGCACACGCTCTCGACGACGTGGCCCATTATGTTCGTGCTTTCCGCTTCATCCACTTGATTATGGTAGCTAATTGCGAGAATAGCGTTATGGGTGGAGAGCACGTTAGCATCGAACGTATCCGAATCGTTTCCACCGGCCAAACGATTTACCACCAGGTGCGTACTTCATTATGGACACGAATACCTCACGTGTAATGCTAACGGAAATCAACAGGACTACGGCGTGATGGACAACTCTCTCGTGGCCAGTGCGTTTTTTATTCTATTGACCCTATTCCTCTCCCAAATTCACTGACTCTCTAACAGCCAAAGGGAAAATGTAAGTCTCTGTACCATGGCGATATATCACCGGTGAATTACTTCGTATTTCCGCGACGGATCCTGGCCGATTGCGTTGCAGCTCGGACCCGATAAATTTGATTCGGTAACCAGCGAACTGTTGTTTAACTTTTGGTCATCTCGTATCCCGGAATCTTCTGCAATTTTCTGAAGTGCGGTAATATTTCCAAACAAAACTGAAAGAAAGCATCTCAATGCACCTTTTAACGCGCTTTGAAAGGGAAGCTGAATGTTCATCTTTCAGCATCCCTTTCATCTCTCATCGATATTCAATAAATATGTGACGTTTGAAAGAGCTGCTGATTGCGGCTCTTTCCGTTTTACTTTTCGGTCCAAATGAAATAACAATTTTCTATCAACTTTGATTTGCATGCGGATTCATAGAAACTCAGGGAACATTTCGACCTAGATCAAAAATTTCCTTCATTGGGTGTGAAAATGGATGCTGCTTCGTTTTAAACGGTCGGAGTCACATTCAGGCCGGAGAAGGCCGGAGAGTAATGTACTGTTCAGTTTTAGTTTCAATGAATTAGGCCACTCTTACATCACTTATTCTTTAGGGATAATGATCTCTCAAGAGAGTATCTGTGAGGTTGAATGAACCACCAGGATCCAAAATTTCAACACCATGGACCTTGGAACTCGGCGCGTGGAATCCCTCCATATATATATGGGCCAGTGGGCTGGCGCGAACTGACTTCAGTGAGAATAAAAGGCCACGCATACTAAAATTGAGTGAAACTTGAAGTTTTCTGAGCAAGCCGTATGATACCATGCAAAGGAGGCTACACTCAGAATAAGACGCGCGTTTTAGCCAAATGGGACACGCAGCTGCAGCGGAGCATTTAGGAAGTATGCGGATCAAACCGCCGGATGAAGCCGGCGGATGATTGAAGGGTGCCATTTATAAGGGCGGTAGCTCTTGCCCGTCGCTTTCATTCAGTTAACGTTTTCACCATGCACCCCACAGCGCCCTTCCGCCTCACGCTCCTCCGCACCTTTGGGCCGCGTAAACTCCTCGCCATGCCCTTCCATCCACGCGCAGCGCTCTCGCTCTCCTTTCCCTTCTCGACGCATCCACTTCGTTCAAAAGAGCACCAGCCACCCACGAGTCATAAACAGTCTTACTTCCAGCGCGTCGACAGCAGCATCGCGAAGACGTTTGGAATCGGCAGAAACATGCGGATTGTCCTCTATGTGATAGGCGGCGTCGTCAGCGCGATCGAGACGTGGTTCTACTGCTTCTGGGCCTGGCAGTGGTGGAAGCGTAGAGGGGAGGAGGGACACGAGATTGAAGATGCCGAAGTTCGCCGTTAGCGCACTCCAGATACTCTGTCATGGGGGAGTCGAAACCTCTGTCGGATTCTGTATACCGAACGAACTTTATTTATCCAAGGGAACGACATCCGCGTAGCATTGAGCTTGTGCGAGATATAGTAACAGCGCAGGACTGAAATCTGCTTGGACCCCAGATTTCCGGGTTGGCTCCCGGCTTAGCTTGGAATGCGGAGACTACGTCGAATAGTTCCAGGTGAGTAGTCCTTTACCTCCCTATCCGAGTTTGAAGCTGTCTCGCCTTCGGATGTTTCGCCGGCAGTGCAAGTTGGACGAACGACCTCAACAGCTTGGACTAGCTTGGAGCTCAATTTAGAACACTATGAGATGGCGTACAGCCGGCAGGCGCTGATGGGCGCTTAACATCTCTTCTTCTTACCTTCACCGTCCATGAGCAACGAGTCTCAAGTTGAATAGGAATTCCACTCTGAATCGACGCTGGCTGAGCCAGAGTCGAGTCGTGACCAGTTTGTGCATCGTATACCTCTTCTCTGAGCAGGTGCTCATGATCCCCCAGATGCATGGACTCGGACGCCTTTCCCCCCCAGGCCCAGCATTTCGTCGTCGCCAAGGAAGATTTCAAGAGCATCACAAATGTCGCTCAGCCAGCCCATGAGGTGCCTTCCAGTGAGCAGAAGAACCGGATTCCGGACCAGACTGACGCGCATCATCGGACAGACTTTCGAAGGATCCCGATAGGTGTATACCGTCGGGACAAAAGGCACTCCGTACGGCGCGTGTATTCTGCGCGGATCCATGGCTCCGAAGCAAACACGACCGTAGCTTTGTACCAAGGGGAGGGCGCCGAAGAGGTATGTTGATAATCTTTTGTGGAACTTTTACACTCACGGTGGCCATAGGAATGGAGGGAGGATATTTCGCGGTATTCGTGGCTTCGGTGAGCCCATTCCTCTCGCTTCTTCTGCTTGACATTGATTTCCTTTGCAGGCACCCAAATCTCCTGCAATTGTTTGGCGTGGCGAGTTCATCGGGGATCCACGCTGCGATTTCCCACGATGGTGTGTAAATTCCCTCGGTCAAAGCGACCTCTCTGAGTGCGGTAGTGCATTAGAATTAATACCAACGAGACAACTGCTAGAGAAGTACATACCGCGGGTCTCATCTATCGGCTGTGTATCTCTTGGGATATCTTGTATGTTCATAATCCCAACTCCCAGTGGTTAAGACTGACTTCTACCCAGGATACAGAGTACGGCGTACGGTGTCTCATATTCACCCGCTGCATATCCCGACCTCTTCACAGAATGCCGAACGATATATTGAATCCGCGTGCCCGGAACTTTCAAAATCAATGGGGCATACTATCTGATTACTATGCCAAGTTTTTGTGGAAATGGACGTTTTGGATACGGCCTTCAAGTGATCGTCTTTGCGTCGACTTCACAATCCCTGACGAAGACGAACATTTCCTTTTGGATTCATACGATGCAGCATCCCCGTTCACCTTGCCACTGTCAGTTTTTGAATCGCACCAGTACTCGAAGATGGTGGATTCAATTTCGTTGGACCGTTATCTGGATATTTGTGCCGCTCATTTGCACGTCTTCGCAAGTTTTTGATTTCTATGAATGTATCAGTGAAACTCGAGGCAGTCATTTCCTGTCCCCATAGCTCTGACATAGAACAATCGCGCGAGATCGCGTTTATTCCGGAGTGGGCGGTCTTGGATTTGGGTTGGGAGGGACAGAAATCCACGCCGTGTGGGTGGATCCGGTGGGTTATTTTTTCCCTCTGCCACATCAATTCTTCTCATGATATCAAAGCGTGGACTCATTCCGCGGCCATACGATTTCCTGCAAAATTTGGGCCCCACATATATTTTCAAAAAACACACTGGCTAGCACAGGCAAATCACATCTTTCACCGTCTTGATATAACTTCCAACTACGATGATTATGGTACGCTCACCGTCAGATTCGGGTGAGGATTCTCATAATTTCGCCACCAGTATTCATGAATCAGATCAAGTATACACTGAAATTCGGCATTGCAAGCAATACACCACCATTTGAGATCATTATTTCTGAGATGTTCTAACTAAATCTTCCAGAAATATCGCACAAAATATGCTACATACATTGATTCACACATTTTAGACGCATTTTGGCCAAAGTATCCCTGTAACATCAGGTGGAGGTTTTCAGAATATTTGGAGCCTTGCCCAAAGCTTGCTTATATGAAGTGGATACAGTCCACACTGTCGGTGCTAAGTCCAGTTTGCCCACGACTGTGCCTTACTCTTACTGGTATGCACCGAGCGACGAAGTCTAACGAGGATAATGGCGCCAGGCCCTTGGGCAGGAGATGATGGGCATGCCATAGGAGTCTTGCAAGCGCTGGGCGCGGGTATCTAATTACCCAGTATACCAAATACGTAGTGGACGCCGACTCATATTGCAGCGTTGCGTAACGGCCACAATATCACTGCGGTGTGATGCTGTTAGCTCAATCACGTTTGGGCTGCCCGGGGATGGCGATAGCGGGAGGGCAGCTGAAAAGAATACGGGTTGTGATAAGAGGTACCGGTGACCGCCTCGCCTCGGATGTGAGCGCAAACGGAAACTTCTCCAGTGAACAACTAGCGACGTCCAACGAGTTGCAGCTCGTTATCGTTTAAACCTCATCTGGTGAGTGACAGTTAAACTGCAACTCTTGATTAATATTAGATACAGTTCAAAGCTACGGCGCTGGCGGCGAGTCCGAGAAGCTGGCCTCAAGGCGAGGGATCAAAAGTTCGTGGTCCGTACACTGTTTGTCCTTGCATCTCTCATCACGTGCATGTTGGTGGCCACTTTCTTTCTTTCTTCCCCGCTTCCCCACTTCCACCTGAGGTCCACCCCACCCCGAATTCATCACCCGCAAGCTCTTGCTTCACTCAGGGCGACATATACGTAGATACCCACCCTCCGGCAGCTGCAAAAAGCTGAAGGTCCAAGATTCGTCTCATTCCTTTAAAACCAGTGCTTGGATGGCGTGCACGCTGGAAGGCTCACGTCGTCTGAAGGCTCAAGTCATCCAAGCTTCTGCAGGATGGTATACTCAATAGTACCTTGATGGCAAGCAAGCTCAACACGGGAAAGGTGCACGCAATCGTTCGCACAATCGTCAACTCCCTCCGAGTCCATTGCGCGGGACGCTTCATCAACGGGATCCGGATCAAGAACCGACCCAGGTCATCGTCAAGATCCATTCAACGCAATTACCGCCGCCTCAAGTACTTGAAAGACTCATGAAATGCACCGGCATTCCGCGACTTCGGACGCAACTCGCTGAACACAATGTGGGGCCCGCGGAACCCCCAGGGCTGTCCTGCATACCTTCCGGGCTTAAATCCAGTGGGTCGCCTCCCACATTCTCCGTCCGCTTGGACTTCCGTGTTTTCACCCAGCGTGTTATGTTCTTCAGTGTCACACTATGTATGCTGTTTTATTGTTCTTGCTTGAATTGCAATGTTTGGAGATTATATTATGCGCAACTGTTAAATGCTGTCTGCCAGATGCACACAATGTCCAACAGAACATCCAGAAAATGTTGTCTCCGACATTTCAGATATATAGGTCTCAAAAAAGCCTGCGGGGATTGACCTTGTGACATTCTCAGAATATCTCCGGTACATTTTTTCTACATTTTCGGGAAAATGTTCTGAGCACATCATTTCCAAACGGCGGTGTAGCGCACCGAGATATCTATTTCTATGTCCGTTGGCGGACCTGCAGACGGATAGCCCAAGCAGTTTTCGACGTCATGAATGCCTGGCCTACTGGTCCCTCGATCCCACGGGAGCCGAATGACTCAGCAAGGAGGAGGCGGAACAGCTTGGTTTTCCCACTCTGGAGCTTGAAGTAATTGCCTACGGATACTCCTGCGATGAAAGTGTATATGCCGGGATACACCGATTCCACCGAGCCAAGGGGTATGATCCTGCCAGCCTGGACGTCGCCCGAGAGTTGGCGTATCCACTCTTTGAGTTATCGACTGCGCAGGAAGGTCCCCATGCACACAGTGAGGCTGGGAAATAATCCTGATGTTAGAATTCCATGTTGCACAGTCCAAGAGATCGACACCTCAAATGAAGATCCCGAAGACGATGAAACCATCATGATGTACTCTCCTACAGTAGCAGTTCCGGAATAAATTGGTGCACCTTGTAAGTTGTGAATGAATCACTATTACGAGTACTTAAATAGTAATCGTTATTTTAATCAATTGACATGAGGTTTTTCAGGTGTGGTTAAAAATGTCCCAATTTAAGATTGCAATGCAAAATAGTGGCTGTGCTATGTAAAATAGTGGCTATGTTGAATGTAAAATATTGGCTGTCCTTTAAATTTGCTTCATATCTTGTGAAAGATTAGTGGCTGTGTTTGTGATTTGTAATTGGTTCCCAATCGCCGCCTGTGTTCGAATCTCTCGAGGCGTCTTCCTTTTCCAATTTCTTATGTACAAAAAAAAAAAAAAAAAAAAAAAAAGTGCGAGTTTGCCGGGCCGTGCCGCGGCCTTCACCCCCAAGTTATTCTTACGAGCTCAATTATAGCACCAGATTTATCGCTTGTCTCCGACAGGGGCGTCAACACACAAGTTCCCCAACCGTGCAAAGGCTGGGAATTTTTCATGGGGCTGCAGTTTATACTCATGTTGGTGTTAACTGTTTTCTCGATCTACGAATACTACCTCTTATACTGGCTGTTTCTGGCACCCGTAGTACGTAGATCTCTTGTATCCCATTCAATCAATTTTTATGTCGCATAAGCTTTTCCTTTTAGTGATCGAAACCCGTGTTGAGCGAGTGATCCTAAATGAATTTCGGCGCTCCAGAAAATTTGGCGCAACACCCCGTTTCTAGATTCTGTCTCGCATTGGGTGCAAAGAATTACTTGCGAAAAAACCCAGAGGAATTTTCGTGGCAGGATTTACAGGCGAAGAGTCTAGGGGGCTGATTCGCCACAGATTATATGAAGCATTGAGGAGGAGATTGATTTCGAGTTAGATTCATCAACGGCCATCACTCGGCAGCTGATTCGATCATTCGTTTAAATTTTCCTCTCTCTTTGTCTCTTCCCAAGTCTTTCCCTCGCTTGTTCAAGGTCTTGTTTGAAGCTGAAAAGTAGGGACAGGGTGCTCACCGCATTGCACAGTCCCACATCCGCACCTTCAGGTGAAATTCGGCGTCAAGCCCGCGGCGCAGCTGCATCTGCGTCTCGGCGTTCGACTGCCAGGCGTGCCTGGTGGATCCCGCGGGCCCGTCAGCTGGACCTCCAACTGCCTTTCCTTGCGAGAAATTAGCCGGATATGAAACGTCTTGTTTGCCACACCCCATACTATTCCGGAAGAGGACTCACTCCGAGCTGTCGTGTGCTCGGAAAACGGGGGCTTAATCTAGATCCCAATTGCTCCCTGGAGGAACGCCGCATCCACACGCCCTTCATAAATCTAGAGAACCAGGCGCCATGTCCTGTCATGCCTCGCGGATGTCGAGCCATCTGAAGTTCTGTTCGCCAACTGTTCGCAGCAAAGTACCGTACGCGATGACGTCGAGGGCTTCTACCGGATATCTTGAACTCGCGGCAGCGATAAGCTTTGATGCTCCCTGCACGGTCAGTTGACGGACACTCAGCCGTCTAGGTTCTGTCAATTTGGTCAACACCAAACTGAGACAACCCCGAATCTACATGAACCGACGCCGTTACCTTGACCGATGCACTCTGCTCCTACTCAATTTACATTTCTGGTCTACTGGGCTAGGAATCGGACGGATCAGGGTATCATCGAATCTGATCCCCGGCTGCACGCAATGGGCACGTTGCCGCCGCCATATATAGCTGCTGCTTCGGTTCTCGCCGGCCCCTCCTCATATCGCAGCTTCGAATCCCAAGCTCACCATGCCTTCCTTCCAACCACACGCGCACCCTGCGTCGAGCCGCCGTGTCCTCCTGTTCCTTGACGTCCAAGTAGGCGTGCTCTCCGACCCGCCGCTGGGAATCCCCTCCGCCAGCGCCCTCCGGCGCAACATCGGGCTGGTCCTCGCAAAAGCGCGCGCCGCGCAGGACCCGCCGCTGATCGTCCACGTGCGCAACACGGGCGACTTCGGCGACGTAGACGAGCCACACACGCCTGGGTGGCAACTCGCGCACGCGCCCCTCCCGCACGAGCCCGTCGTCGACAAGCGCAAGAACAACGCCTTCGCGGGCACAAAACTCGGCGAGCTCATCGCGCCTGAGGCGGAGATCGTCATCGTCGGGCTGCAGTCGGATTTCTCGGTTAGAGCGAGTGAGCCCCGGATCGCGACGCTGGAGTGGAACGAAAGCTAATCAGAGGCTGTTTTTACATTAGCGTGCAGTGCGGCGTTGGGGCGGGGGAACGAGGTGCTCATGATACGCGGCGCGCACGGCACGTACGACCGCCTGGAGGTACTGTACGGTGGGGGCGTCACGTCCGCTGCGCAGATCGAGGCGGAGATCGAGGGCGAGCTGGAGGAGGCGGGGGTGAATTTGATGGATATGAAGGATCTGGCGGGAATCTTCGATGATCGGTAGGCCGTTCTCGTCTGGGTAGGTGCTCGCTACTTGGTTTGCTCGTGGATGTGCTTTCGGTCTCGAGTATGTATGTTTCATTTCCAGGAATGCTTAAACTTGTAACCGAAACTGAATCGGAGTCAAAGGCAGGTTCATAACTCGGCTGTTCATGATCGCCGCGCGTTATGGATCTTGGCGCTGGAGTTTCGAATGGCACCGGGGATTCCTACCCTCGATACCCGCTCATCGAACAATAATCTCGTGGGGCCCGGAGCCCGCAGAGCCTCATTGATCGTCTCTCACATTTAAACTTCAGTATCATTTAACCTCCCCCACCGATATGATGCTAGCACTGATACCGATTCGAGAAAGGCGGTTCCATCGTACGAGTGCTGCGAAATTTGGCGCCCAGGCATTGGATTTTTGATCCTGAAGGCAGCTGGAATAATGAATTTGTGGAGCGTGGAGCTCATCGATCGGCCCACACAGTTAAACTTCAGAACCGATTCTAGTTGCGGTAATAATAGGGTCTGATTTCTAGGTGTGGGCGCATTCACCACTCGCAGCCCGATGTATGACCCATTCTCCGAATTTCATTGAACACTCCCAGAGATCCCCAAATCCGCACCTCACGGAGCATGATCCGCCACTCCGACCTGCTATTATTCTTTCAGTATAAGACAGAGATTGGTGCTCTCTTGTGGGCGGTTTAAAGTGTATATGGCACCTTCTGGTTGTATTGGAAGTTTCTAGATGTGATGCTTCACCCGCAGACGGACAGCACAAAGAGTCCAATGACAAGTCCATCGGGATTTATCATTCAAGAAAGAAGCTAGAAATGTGGTGGAGGCCAGACGGAGGTCCGTATGTGAGCCGTGCTCCCACCCGAACCCAACGGAATTTATGCAACCATGACACGCGCCGGTGGCGGTGTCTATTTACGCGTTGTTGTGGCAACATTGTCGGCGTTTCCCGAACTTTTTTTTTGACCATCACCGCAATTCGCACAACCTCAATAAACGGCGATCCCCCTGAACTGGAGAGGGAGATCTTCAAGACGGCCGCCCTGATGTATCCCGGTTCCATCCCCATCTGAATCCTTCTCCGAGTCGCTCGTCGCGTTCTTCTCTGGTGAATTCGAATGCGCTTTTCAGATTCTTTTGAATCCCGATAATGATCTGTTAGATAAAAGCTCAGTCGGGCACGATCAGGTGAACGACTGTATATTATCAGTACCTGTTAGATAAAAGCTAGAAGATAAATAAGTAAGAGAAGTGAGAAGCGAGTAGACAGGAGAACGTACCTCAGTCGGGCACGATCAGGTGAACGACTGAGGACGCTCTCCGTAAGTGAGCTAGTTAAATAGGTAAACAAAGCTGTAGCGAAACCATAAGTAGATACGCTAGAAATAAGCTGGGAGCTGTAGACAATGGGAGAGTGAAGCTGTAGACAATGGAGAAGAAATAGGTGTTACAGATTAAAGGGGATAGGTCTACGCAGACGGATCGGATGTCCGTCTGCCGGCTATATGGCTGGCCGAGCCACTACTTCAACATGATCTAATTCTGGACGCAGGATTGAGCCCTTCTTGTACAGAGTTTTCTGAATCAGCAAGGATCCCCCATGACTTATGCGCTGCTATCGAAACCGCCCAGCTTTGTCCGAGCCGCGGTCCGCCAACTATCACTGGAAGCCACCGGTAACTGACCCTTGGTCGCCCGCCGAAGCTTTGAAATTATGCATAGAAATTGTGGACTGTATCGTGGCCGGCGACTTCGAGGATCCCTCTCTCCTCCCAATTCTGGCCGAGATGCGCATCTAGCGGCTGTATGCGTCGCTCAACAGGTTGTTTGGCGGACCCGCAAACGTGGATCCGACACACCCGCTCTTCGTCTCCCTCACGCACCTCGAACTTGCGGAGAGTGGCCGCATCAGCGACCTGGCGAAGACGTGTGCAGCCAGCCCCGCGCTGCCTGTCCTCACCCCTCTGTGTTTGGAGGGGATTTTCCGGGCGACTTCATATATACTTATGCTGCTCGAAGAGTGCCCGCGCCTCGAGATCTTGGTACATTTCATACGCTCCGCGACCCACGCCATTCATAATGTCTCCGTCCGCGATGTCCGGTTCGTGGAGGGCATGTACCGCAACTCTTGGTTGCATTGTGAAGCCGGGCAGCCTGATTTCTGGTCGCGGGTGGATGCTTTCATCCGCAAGAAAGCGGGGTAGAGCTATTGATGGTATTTCTCGTGTCTGTCACGGCTGACCATGGATCTTAGCGGACTGCTATTGGTTGGCCATGTAACATATGTGATTTTAGCTCGGTCAACGAGCATGGTTTGAACATCGCTAGCGTTCCTTATTTATTCGCTAGTGGAAGCCCCCTCTAGTGCATATTCTCCGGCTCCCACTGAATTAATATTCTCCCATAAATCCCACAGATCCGAGGCATGTGTTAGGCTCGCTATTATCCTTTCACCATTCTGTCTTCAGCAACTGTTTATTATGCGCAGTTTCAATTATATCGGGCGGTGGACGGTGCTGAGTTTACCGCGACCCTTGATTCCCAAGACAGGCTGTACGGCCATCCCTGCACTACTCACCTTGTTGGATAACAAAATACCGTGCGATGACTGCAGGGCTAAAAAATGCGGTGGTCCCCGGAGCGCCCGAGTCGTGGTAGCTCATTGATATCGGAGTTCGACTGGACCCACATCGCTCGAGCATTTCGTTCGTCCCTCTTCCGACGGCCTTTCATCTATGTCTGCGTTCACATCCTTCTTCATGACACGGTATAAGCGTCTACGCCGAAGCGACGCAGGAACAATCCGGTTTGGCGTTACAGACGTTGATTACAGATCGCATGCAGAGTGGTGTAGGCGAGGGAGTGGGTGGCCAACCAGCTCTTTGAGGCGAGTTTCATGGATCGTGGAGCTCGTACTCAGTTAATCTTCAGAAGGAAATCTTATTGCGATAATAATGGGACTGGGAAGAGGCAGAGCTTGAAAATATTTGTGCCTCGTGCGTTAATATTGCGGCGGCGATCGTGATCGCCGTGGACGCGGGGACAATCGGACTCTCGGCCGTAAGCGACGATTGAGACTAACTTGCGAAGGGAACAAGCGGTAAATGAGTGGAGATGAAGCAGAAGTTTCTACGACAGCACGGATATTATTTAGCCCTGAACTGATGGATCATGATCACCCAGGCGCGGGATGCACGAGTCTGGCCGGAATGCAGCCAGCGGGGGAAAAATAATGGCATCTTAGAAAATGTCAAGAACAGTGGATGCTTCCCGGGCCGCACAGTAGCTACCATTCACCGAGGCGACGTGCGGCCGGCCCAAGCGAGCTTTCGCTACCCTTTTGGGCGCGTGGGAATAAAGCTGAGTCAGCCATCGATCACCTCTGGTGATGTCTCTCTCTTGGATACTATGACCAGTCGAGTGCTCCTTGTTATCAACGTCCAGGCCGGCCTCATCGCGGACCCGCCGCAGGGCATCCCCGCCGCCGCCGCCGTCCGCGACAACATCGCGCTTGTCCTCGACCACGCGCGGCGCGCAGAGCACACGCCGCGCATCATCCACATCCGCAATAGCGGCGACCCGGGCGAGCTCGACGAGGTGGGACCCCGACGTGGGAGCTGCTGCATCCGCCGCTGCCGGACGAGCACCTCGTTGACAAGCGCAAGAGCAACGCGTTCGCGGGGACGAAGCTCGCGGAGCTGATCGCGCCCGACGCGGAGGTCGTGGTCGTGGGCCTGCTCTCCGAATATTCGATCAAATCGAGTGCGTCCCATCATCCCTCGTGAGATCGGACCCGAGCGACTAATGCAGGGGCGTGCAGCGTGCCGCGCGGCGATGCTTCGCGGGAACACGGTGCTGCTCATGCGCGGCGCACACGGGACGTACGACCACCTCGAGCTGGTCGAGGGCGGCAGCTTGAAGCCGGCGGAGAAGATCAGCACGAAGGTGGAGGAGGACCTGGATAAGGCCGGCGCGATCATCCTGGACATGAAGTACCTCCCCGGTCTCTTCGAGGGGCGGTAGCCAGGCCACGGCTCTGTCTTTCTTTTATTTTCTTCTAGGGTTCCCCCTTTGTATTTCTTCCTGCCGCGGCTTCGCGCGCCGACGGACTTGTTACACGCTCAAAGTCTTGCGGGCCTGATGTATCGATGTGGATGTACCGATTAGAGGGGAGGCGTGTGACTGTGCTGCAATAGTGTTTTTTTGGTGATATGGAATCTATCCCTGGTCGCGCGTTGATGAATCAGACAGGATCGGACGGAGAATTACCCTGACGGCCTTGCGTGAACTTTACGCGAATCGTAAAAGAACCCATTTCGGGAACGCCACATGCCTAATTTTAGGCCATGAGCGTCCCCATAATCGAAACCCAAGCATGCGATTACCATTTACCGAACATCCCCGAGCATCATTCAGGGAGTTGTTTAACATCATCCGTTCGGAACATTTATGTTTAATACGAGGCAGTCAGAGAAGGAACGTACCTTCCCTCGTTCCCTCATCCTCGAACGAGCTTGAACGCACCGGCAGCCGAATCATCTTGGTCGCCTTCGTCTTCGTCGCGGTCTCCTTTTCCTCTCTCGAGTCGCATGCCTCATTGTCGATGGTACTAGCGCTGATCCCGTGTCGTCTCCTGGTACTCGTCCTTCAGCTCTATCGCCAGTTTCAAATTCGTCTCCAGATCCAGGCCCGTCAAGGGTATCTGGACCTCGGCTCGTCAATTTCGTCCGCACCGCGATTTCGGGCCGTAGACATCTCGGATAGGGATGGTCACCGGTGGAACGAAAAACTTAAATGGTGGTTATTGTCATTTCAGCTTACCGCTGCAGATCAACTGGATCAGGACACGCGTCGTGCGGGAGAACTTTACTTTTGGAATGCGTACTAAGCACTTCGGCGCGACTATATTAGGCCCACGAGGATTCGGTCCATAAAGACCCATACGAAATGTCCTCGCCTACCCCCAGTCGCCGTGTTAAATATGGTCTGTCCCGCGCACCGCGACCATTTTGTCTGACGATACGCTCTGTTCAGGTCGCCTTGGGAATTCAGGTCTCAAAGTTTCTGAGATCATCCTGGGCTGCATGTCCTACGGGTCGTCCGGATGGCGGCCCTGGACGCTCGACGAAGAGGACGCGATCAAGCATATCAAATACGCGTACGTCCCTTCGCCCATTTGCACTCGCGTTCATGTCCACGATCTCCGACAGCTACGACGCGGGCATCCAAACATTCGACACTGCCAACGTCAGTGCCTCCGCACGTTGAATGCATCGCATCGTCGACTCGCCGATTTATTTTAGATGTACTCCAACGGAATGAGCGAAGTCGTTCTCGGGAACGCCATCAGGAAGCTCCAGCTCCCGCGCGAGGAGATCGTCGTCATGACCAAGGTGCGCTGTACCCCCCGCGCGGGCCCGCATTCCACGCCAACGCTGTGCATAGGTGCGGCACCCCGTAGGCAAGACCATCGACGTCAACCCCCTGGAGCTCTTCCTCGCGGGGCCGGACAACCGTGGCTATGTGAACCAGCACGGCTTATCGCGCAAGCACATTTTAGCCTCGGTCCAGGACAGCCTTAGACGCCTCCAGCTCGACTACATCGATCTCCTGCACTGTGCGTCTGTTCGTTGGTTTATTTTCGGCTTTCATGATATCCCCCTTTTGCATTGCAGGCCACCGGTTCGACTATGACACCCCGATTGCGGAAACGGTACTTGGCGCCGTGAAATGGTTTTATCCGTGCGTTGCTGATGGGCGGCAGATGCAAGCGCTGCACGACGTCGTGCAGGCGGGATACGTCCGCTACATCGGCATGAGCTCGTGTCATGCCTGGCAATGTGCGTCCAATTGTTTTCCTTCTCTTACCCCTCTACTCATGGACGGCACCTAGTTCACGTCATGCAAAGTACACACTTATCCCTCCAAATTCTGTGTTATTATGAAACATGATCTGTTGGCAGACTACGCAATCAGCACAACCTCACGCCATTTTGCGCGATGCAGAACCACTACAACCTCCTTTACCGCGAGGAGGAGCGCGAGATGATGCCCTCGCTCAAGGTGCCTTCCTCTCTCCATAGCCTTCCGTATTTATACGCTCGTTGAACTCGGATCTGGCAGCACTTCGGCGTGGGCTCGATCCCGTGGTCGCCCCTCGCGCGCGGTGCACTGACGCGTCCGGCCTCGACGGCCGGAACAGAGATCAAAACGCTCCGCCAGGGGACCGACGAGCTTCCCCCCGACACGTACTTCCGCATGGGCGCGGGGAGTACGGATATCGTCAACCGGTGAGTGGCGCCGCTCCGTGTATTCACTGTCTAGCGTCCCAGCGTGGGGCTAATCTGAACTGCGTATAGCGTCGAGGAGGTAGCGCGCAAGCACGGCGCGACGATGGCGCAGGTCTCGCTCGCTTGGCTCATGGCGAAGGAGGGTGGGTAGCCGTTTTAGTTTTATATCTCGCCATTCATACTTACAATATTTTACAGGCGTTACAGCACCGATCGTGGGCACGACATCGCTCGAGAAGTTGGAGGATCTGCTCGGTGGGTATCCAAGATGGGATGCGTCCCTTGGACTAATTGATCCACAGGCGCTCTGGATGTGAAGTTGACTGCCGAGGATATGAAGTATATGGAAGAACCGTACAAAGCGATGGAGATTTTCATGTATAACTGAACCAAAGTGATGAGATGTATGCTGAGATTGCTCCCTGGATATCTCTGGACTGTTCCTCCTAGAGAAAGCAGTTTCGGCGGCGAGCGGAGTTTGAAGAACTGACTATGGGAGCTCGGCACACCATTCGGCATCAGCCGGCACTCCCGCCGGTTGATTTACTAGGCTCCCAGAAACCCAATATATCACAGAAACCTGATTTGAATCTAGAAATGGAGCCATCGCTGGCGTCAGAAATCGTTTGAAGGTTGAAGGTTGAATGTGATCAAGCTGTGTACGCCTGTTGTAATAACAGGCCACTACCAAGCCTGACCAAACCAGCCCTCCTCGTCACATCTACCTAGGTTCGGAGCAAGCCTGTGCCGCTCCGGTCCGGAAAGCCGGCCCTTCTGACGAAGGCGAGATCGCCACATTTGTCCCACACATCATTCTGCATATGGTAATTGCGGCACGTGACTTACCGAGGCGCCGGCAGTTGTCGCCTTTTCGCCCTTGGATTCCCTTTTCGGGAAATGCCCCTTCGAGCAAGCCATCACCGAAGGCCGTCTCAGGCCGTGGACAATGGGTAATTTATTGTCACGCCCGAGTCACTGGGGCGTCGAGACCACGAAGTCGAAATCATGCCCACAACACTGCAGTTACTTGCCGAGCGGCAATTGTAAGACAGGGATTTATCAAGTAATGATATTTTAAATGTCATTCAGTCAGATAATTAACAGGCCTTCGTAAATATAGAATGAAGTAAAAGACGTGATGAAAACGTGTAGCTAGACGGCGCGCGGGCCCGGCGCATCTGTGAGCATGTGCGCAGTGTGCTCACGGCATGCGCTCGTTGAAACAGTGGAGCGACAGTTAGCGACCGAGCGGGCACGTAGCTCCGTGCGCGGCATCGCGCTCCGCTGCCAGCTGGGATAGGTTCCAGGATCAGGGGAACACACAATATATGCAGAGCCTAAAGGACCCGGACACTCGACTGTACGGCGGGGAAGAGACAGCACTGGGGCCTCAGCACGGGAGACGGTCAGCGTTGGTCACTACGCAGTGTCGGGAAGGCGGGAATGGGGAATGAGTGGCACCGATAAATGAACGACATCATGGTAGGAGGGAGAGAGTGTGTCACTGCGCCAGCAACAGCAGGGCATTGTTCTAGGCAGTGTGACACAAAATGATGGCAAGAGGAATATTATAATAATAAAATAAACAGGTTCGGCGGCGAAACGGCGCGTCCGGCGACCACGTGCAAAAATCTTCCAGATAAGGAGATGCTGAGTCACGAATCCAAGGGCGAAAAGGCAAAGACTGGCACCGGCAGACGTCCGAAGGCAAACAATTGCAAGGACAATTGTAAGGGAATGAATAGCATGATTATAATTTTAAGGTCGTCGTGAAGGAAGAATTCAATATATCAATCCTGGGAGAGAATACAGGCAAAGTATACTGGTAGCTCTACACAATATAATGCAAGTGGGTGGCACAGATGCGCACTGTCGTTTACGCGTCAAGACGCGTCAGGAGGCAGAATAAATAAGTAGAAGTGTGGTGGCAAGGGGTTAGGCCCTCAGGCCATGCGGAGTAGGTGGCATAGGGCACATCGTAGCTCAACTGCCAAATAAACGACTCGGAGTCACGGCGTCTTGAAGATTCGAGGCCCGGGAAACATTGAGCGAGGGCTGGAGCAAGAAGGACACATACTGTGAAGGAAGATTAATTGATAGGAGGATGAGGGATGGTCTCCCTGAGAGCTGGAGCATGGTGTGGTGGTGGTATGAGGGAAAGAGGCCACCGAGTAAACAAACAATAGTCGCCAAACCTCCGGAGCTCCGGAGGTCACGTTTTGATGTTACCATATACGGTTTGATGTGTGGGAATAAACCTCAAAAGCTACGAAGGCGCACGTGGTCTGTTTGGTTGGTATTTGCATTTGTTTTTGTGTCCGGCATTGCGCGGCATCGTCAGAACGGGGCTTGTACCGAACCTCATAACAATTGTAGCGCGCTTTGCAGCAGAGCCCACTAACTTAGGGGATGAAATTTAAGATCTTGCTCGCACCTCTCAACAACACCAGCACAAAATAATGTGACCAGATCATAGAACAAATTTTGAAAGTCCGATGACCAACACTGAGGATGTCGAGGATAGGTAGATTTCATCGTAAACTCGTGTAAAACAATGCAAGTGTCCAGTCATAATCCTGATTAAAGCTACCATATGTCTTGGACAATGATTAGGCTCCACTCATACCAGACCCACAAACTGATCAGGAGCAGTGCAAAAACATAATACTGTATAATTACATTCAATTCGACCGGGGGTGGGACACGTGACCCGAATTACCAGTTCGACCATTCGACCAGGGCCGAAATTTCGTGTGACAGAACCAAAAATTTCAACCACTGGAATGAAAATTTTAAATTTATGTGTTGCAGAGGAGATTTTGAGCAGTTTTGACACCTGTGTGACGAAAATTACATTCGACCAAGGGGTGGGTGATGCGTGATGAAACACCAATATTCGCCATCGACCAAGGGATGAGTGACGCGTGATGGTCGAATTGAATGTAATAATACAGTAGGGAGAGCACACTTTGACCAGAAGTGCTGTCCAGAGGTTGACCAAGCCTCTGACATCTCAATCCCCAGTGCAGTCCAAGAAGGCTGTGAGTTGGACTTGGATATAACTTTTGCTGTTGGAATGCAAGGTTTGTGTGACTGAGAATGTAAGAGTGTGCAATGAGAGATACGAGTACGGAGTGCTGGGAGAATATCAGCAAGGCTGCGCTAGCAGTGGGAAGACAAAAGTGATGGATGCTTACGTGCTTTGGTGGAACGCGGATCCTCGCTGACTCATTGATGATGACGACATGTGTCAGGACAATTACTGCATTCCACATGCAACTTGCGGGAAAATGATGCAAAGCGGGCCATATGATCCTAGAATGCCATGAATCAGACAGGATTAGTTCCGACAATCACCTAGGTGCTCACATTTGGATGTGCTACTACGCTTCTCAGGGGCTCCCTGTGTAATAAGCAGCTTGTATCTGATTAAAACAGGTGTCTCAGGATGTAGCAATACAGAGGCAGATTCCAGAGGCATGGGTAAGGGAGTAGGACTGCAGGGGGAAGACAGTTCCCCTAGAATCGAGGTGCACACATCAGTCATGTGGACCAGGGGGGTGGACAAACCAACCCATGTCCATCCGCTTGCACGAAACAAACATGAGGGCAACCAGCTGCAGGTGCAGCCATATTAATATTGGGCCGGAGGAGAGTTGCATTTGCCCTCTCTTTCCTTTCCAGCCGAACATAGGAATCTTCCTTGATTCTTGTCTCATGACTCTCATCCTCTTCATCAGGATTGGCCCTTATTGCAGCAAGAACTGTTTTGAGCTCGGATATTGTTGCTGCCCTTCATCCGGGGTACCTGTGCAAATAATTGTTTGAAGAGTCAATTATCGGTGTTCTGCTTCCTGATGCACCTCCTCTGACGACAAATTATCTTACTCTTTGGGACCCTCTTCAGGATCAGTACACCCTCGAGCGACGTGACCCGGGAAAGCATAACATATCAAGAAGTCTGTCAATAATTCCCGGTGAAGTGTTAGCTGCTTCCACCACACACAAAATTGCATATCTGTTTCCTTCCTCATCCAATCTATATCCATTGACAACACCTCCAGGTACATCAGAATTTTGTGAAATCATGATGGACATTCCAATCACAAAAGGTATCTTATAGAGATGTTTACAAATCTATTGAATGCAAGGACCAGTACCGAAAAAGAGAAGGAGTCCACCATGGGAAAGGCCTAGGCTCGAGCGAGTGAAGGTGGGAAAGAGAGAAAGATTCTCGTCAAGACACCAGCTGACGAATGACTATCGCGTAGCCAAGGATAAACCAGTTTTGGCGGTAATATGGTAAGCACTTTCACGTAAATAAAAGGAAACACAGAGTGAGACTCGAACACACTCGAGAAAATCCTTTGTTTGGCACTGTTTGGCCGTGGGATAGTGAAAATTTGCAGGCACCCTGCACCATTACTATCATAGTACCAACATAGTACCCCTCTGACAGCGTACCTCGATGTGGTAGTCTCACTGATGCCGACCTCACTTTTGTTTCCTTTGCCCCAGGAAAAATCGTGAATGTGGATACACATATCAGGCATGTTCTGACCAATTTTTGTGGCTATTCGAGCCCTCTAAGGCATGCAATAAATGAAAGGGAAGTATTTGTGACAGTTTGTGACCCTGCCAAAGACATCCGAAATTCGCTACCACATGGGGTCCCACCCTCGGGACGACAACATCTTTCCTTGGTCCCAACCTAAAATCTTGAAAATATTGGAGTGGATAGAGGACATACTACAGAGCCTAATTCCATCTGCCGAGGGAAAACCATAGCGCAGAAATGATTCTTTCGGCTGTGATCACTGCCTCTGTCATTGGGGGGTCTATGATAGTAGGGCCCACTACTAAAGTTAGTGGGCATATGACTCATACTCCTCGAAGATGACCTGTCTTGCTCATGTTCGCCAATATCCCGCACATGTCAATATCCCTGCCCTTGCTCGGCAGCTTCCTGTTCCTCAACACTAAGGCTCCAACCGTTTAGTTTTCGTTCATGAAGGCCCGTAAACTAAATGGTAAACGGTTCACAAACGTTTACAAACGTTTGCAAACATTTAAAAAAGATAGATTTAAGCGCAATAAATTTATAGATTGTAGGTGTAGATGAGTCTTTGACTTTTCGCCCTGGTCACGTGTGCCAAATAAGGCAATTCGCGTGGTATGTTTGCTCCAAGACCATAAACGGAATGCCATTGTGACAAGTGTTACATGCTCCCTCTTGCCTCTACCTCTGGCTCATCTCATCTCTGCCCCCCCCCACATCTCTCATCGCTCTGTCACCCTCCTCCCAGCCTCCTTCCATGCCGTTTCGCTCGCTTGACATTTCCCGATATATGCACCACGGTTGCCGCCGCCATGGTTGCCACGGACATACCATCTCGAACCATCGAGCATGTAGACACCGTGAGACATGATGGAGTGCGTGTGGGTATCAGGAGCTAGGAGGTGTGGGTAGTGGGCAGACAGATTGCCGCACACATCACGTCGGTTTGGCCGCGCGACGCGTTAAGCATCTTTGCCACCATCACGGCGTCATGCATACTCCCTTAACTGTATTATTATTATTGCGTACTTTATCCCATATGAAGTGTATTTGAATTACTTGTTTTTATTCTGAAGCCCTTGGTCAACCATATTAAGTATAACTCAATGGCTTATGCAAGGCTCGCGGCGACTTAGACTGCAAAGCTCTCGCGAGTCACAATGCCGTGTCACTCTGGCCTGCCGAACTACCGTTCTGAGCGAAAAACAAACATGCCACGCGAATTGCCTTATTTGGCGCATGTGACCAGGGCGAAAAGTTGCCAACTGTGTAGATGGTACTACGTAGTTACGACTGTTTTGACTTGAATAACCCAGCCTTGATCCACATCTTTGTAAGCATGGCTTTCATGATAGTGTCAGCATGCATGGAGGAGCGGGTTTCGCGGCAGAGGTGTCGTGATTTTGAAAAGAGGCGCTCAACAGATACGCTGGTACATGGAATGGCGAAGAAGTTGCGAGCCATTGCGGCAATGACCGGGAAGTCGCGTTCGTGTATCTGCAAGGCCAGATCATTAGCGACAACAGGTAAAACAAGCAGTGCCGTACCTTCCACCATGCCAAAGGTGCGTCGAGCTCACCAGACCCATAAGTGATGGCTGCGTCATAAAGTCGCTTGAATTCAGGCTCTGGCGGGAGCACATTATTGACCGGGAGGACAACATCCACCATGCACACAGTGTCGAGGAAAGATCTCGCGGTTTTTGTGGGCTTGGACTGTTGAGTAGTTGGAGGTAAATTCTGAACCTTCACACCCGCAGCCTTCTTGTAGGTGTCAAAGACAAATTTGAATAAGATGCGTGCATGTTCTGCATGCTCCGAGCCAATTTTATGGAACCAGGCCAGACCAAGGCCCGGATGTAGCACTTGGAAACTCGTTCAGAAGTTGTTACAAGCTGAAAGAATCGGCTTACTCGTACGAGCAGCGGAATTATCAAGTGATAAATCTACGTGCCATCATTAGCATCAGGCAGAACAATGACTCATGTAACTTACACAAGTACAACTTAACCGTCCCCGCAGGTCTCAACAAGTCACAGAAAACATGCGAAAAAATACCGTTTAAACCGTTTTTTTTACCGTTTTTTTACCTTTTGCCGGGTCCGTAAACTAAACGGATTATTAATCTGTTTACAAACGTTTAGAAACGTTTAGAAACAGAAACGGTTGGAGCCTTACTCAACACTCTGCGTACTTGTTTACTGTGTCGGCCGGGAACTATCCGGGCCCTTTCTCCTTCAACTATGTACAGTGTTTTCAGTGTTGACCTCCTCTCATGAGTTTTTGGCCTTGATTGGGCTGCCTATGTTCGTGGCTCTCTCATGTAGCATTCCAGCCTGCATCTATGGCGTTCACTCTGCACATTTATTGATGCATCACACATTCTTGATGCGCAACACATTTCTGAGGCGCGCAACACTTTTGAATTGCCTTTTCGGGTAGCCGAGCCAGCTGCGCATGTTTGGCTACACCTTCTGTTACCTTTTCGGGGCTTCCTGACGCCTTCTCGTGGGATTTTGGCTGCTCCTTGCGTACACTATGCCATTTAAATAGGGGCCTCTTGATCTCTGCAAGCCAGGAGCCTGCACGGAGGTCTAGGGCTCTGTATATAATACAAAATGGAGGATCTGCTCAACTGGACTCCTCGATCAGTCCACTGGCCAGTAGCGGACTTCCAAATAGTTGGTCATCCCCTCATACCCTCTCCCATGTCGTTAAAAATGGTGCCGGACGACCCCACTCGATGCGTCGGTCGGGCAGCCGACGGCACGCAGTGCATCTGCAAACGCTGTTCCCAAAAGTCGGTTGTCGATGGTCGCACCATTTGCGATAACTGCGGCCACATCGAGTCTGCTCATCCTGAGCCTCAAATTGGTGCAGGCTCTCTCATCCGTCAGTTCCGAGATACAGGCCGGCTCAGCATCACTTCGAAATCATCCACTCCTCTGTCACCTAAAGCCACGGCAGAAGAAGCTCAGACGGAGACCAACTCCAATCTCAGAAAAAAAAAGCGCAAGCCTGCTACCGACACTGAGCCTCCCTCAAAGAAGCGGGCGAAGCACAAAGAATCAACCAAGGTATGGTTCTCTTGTCCCCCCTACCGTTACAATTCTAATCCCTTCCAGCAACCCAAGGGGGAGAATATTGAAGTCGGACATGTGGCAGCCCTTGTCTATGGAATGAACGTAAGCTTATCCTTTTTTATCTAAGCAACTCTTAATTCTTTCCCATCCAGGGGTCGCCTGGTAATCCCACTTTAAAGCAAACCAAGGCTCCAAACAAGAAGGATATCAACTTCATGGTGCAGCATGGCCTCGCCAAGAGGGCTACACCAGACCATCCCATCATCTTCAACACCTCCTGGGACACCGAGCGCTGCACCCGTTTCTTCAGGACGTTGCTGCCGCACCTTTCTTCCCACCTCGATAGTCACCCACCCAAGGCAGACCCCACGGCTTCGCTCGCAGTCCAGGAGCAACAATGGTTGGCGGTTATTAAAACCAACCAATCGGTTTCTCTGTCTGGGGAAGAGCTCCCCACCGGAGCGGATCTTGCCTTCAACTGCAAGACCCGGGGGATCGGGATCTCTGACCGTATCCTGTATATTGGTGTGTCCTCATAACATACATTCCCATTCCTTGTCTGATAATCCTTTCAGCTACGAAAATTAAAGTTTCTTCTGATCGATATGTTGATTGGGATATCGAAAGCGACTCGGAAGGACCCGAGGCAGAAGAAAATTTTGACATGTTAGACGACTCGGATGCATCACCTCAAAAGCCCAGTACGTTTACGCCCTCCTCTCTTTCCTTCTTTCCTCATGTAAGAACAACAGCCGCCAAATCCAGAGGCAAAGCCAAGGCTGAGGCATCGGGAACACCGGAGAAGAACAAAATTGGTGTGTTTCTATCTCCGATTTTCCTTTCACGATAGTAACATCCAGTCGCTTCAGTCGTGAAGGTCGAAAATCCAGAGCCTTCCCTGCCTGACATGAAGTTGGCGGCCAAAATGTGTACAAGGCTAGATACGAAGACCATCAAATGGAACACGGTGCACATTCCCCACAGTAGCGACGATGAGAGACCCGACCACATCGAAGTCAGTGACGACGATGAGGCTGAGCTTCCCCATGCCTCTGCACTGCTCGCCTCTGCACAGCCTTCCTCTTCCAAAATCTCCAGCAGCCAGGCGTCCCTGGATTTACCTAGCTTCGGCGCTCTCAATCAGTCTTTCTCCCCCGAACACAGCATTTTCACTGAAGATGACTTCGACTTCGCCTCTCTCCCTCCCTCTCCCCCCAGCAATTCGTCTGGCTGGGCGAGCACATCATCCGGGGCATCTACTTCTAGCCAGATAGCCGCTACATCCCTGCCATCCTTTGCATCATATGCCCCTCCTCCGGTGTCCACTTTTACCCCTAGCTGGAGTGTGTCGTCCACTGCGACCCCTTCCATGCCGGCTTCCGCCCCTCCCATACCGCCAGCAGCCCCTACTCCTGCGCCCCTGCCAACACCCATTATTTCCACATCCACGTCTGGAGCTGCCGGTGGTTCCTTACGCCCCGCTCCCTTCTTCAAGCGGGGCGGTAAATCCAAGGGTGTCTCCAACCCTTGGAAGCAATCTTCGTGAAAGCAAATCGGCCCGGAAAGGGCTGGAAGTGGAATTTATTTATTGTCCTTGTCTCTATTCCACTCCTTAATATAGCAAATCCAGAATCATCCCGTACATGTACTTGTGCCAGACGTTCGGTACCCTTTAATCAAGCAATAATTTTTTCATGTATACTTTCCACAACTGCTAGTCGGCCTTCCAGTGGTGCCATAGATGAATTCGCAGCGAGTAACAAGCATTAATTCTGGATAATTGTACGATAGACTTGTATATGGCAGCAAAATAAGCTTTCTACAAATGGTGATTTATCCGTGACGAACTACGTGGGCTGACCACCCATTACAATCACGAATCCAAGCATCCCCCTGCCGATCGGAATGAAGAACCAGTGTCGTCCGTAACCCTTGGTAGTGCTGGTTAAAGTGAGTTAGATCACATGAGGGAAATGCGAGCACATCTCCGACATGAAGGTCGAAACAAAAACCTGTCTCAAACAAACAGAGCTGCCCCCCTTTGAATCGGCCAGCCGGGATGACGAAGCACATGAGTTTATCTCCCTCATCCCGGTGAGCCCAGCTGCAAGCACTGATGTTGACGACAAATCCCCCAAAGGGGTATGCAGGGGAGGAAGCACCGAGGGGAAGTGCCTCTGCATAGATGCGGATTTCATCGTAGTCGTCAGGAAGATAGGCCTTGAACTACAAGCTGGCTGAGGATATATCCAGGACAAGTGGGTTCGGACTTACAGCAACCCGGATTAACTCAAAGAAGTCAGTATAAGCCTCTGCGAGCCCTGCGTACTCGGCTGGATTCTTGAGAGCCTCTTTAGATTGATGAGGGAGTCGCTCTCCAAAATTGCACCGGCCATTGTGGTCCTTACGAATGTTGTCCGGGTGTATATTGGTAGGCGCTCCATTTCCCTGGTAGTATCTTTGCATAAGCGGGACAGAAAATAAACTACGCAGAAACCTCACCTTCTCCCCGAATCGTGCATACCACGAGTAGTGACAAGAAAGGTATTTGAAAAGTTCCCGTCGAGAGTCTTCGTCTTTGAACTCTCCAGCAATAGAGCAAAAATATGCTCAATAGCATCTTCAAGCTTCTTGCGATATTCGGGGGCAACAGCAAAAAGGAGGGCAAGAAATTTGTCGTTCGCATCGGAAATGTGCAAGGCTTGGCTGCGGAGAAATATTAGACAAAATACACAGGCATGGAAGGTGTTCGTACCCATTTAGAATGGAAGTGTTAATCTCCACGTATGAGTTGGACCGCATTTTCCCACCGGAATACAAATCTGCCAACTGACACTAGTCAGGATCGAATATACTAATGTTAAGTCCGCTTACACGCGATTCGAGATCTGCTAAACTGCTAGCAATTGGGGCTGCCGATGCAATTTCCCTCTGTTTCTCCGTCCATGAATTACGATTTTCCTTGGTGAGGGGTGACTTTGTCTTCGGTAGCTTCAAGGGTGTTTTCATTTTGTACAGCGAGGGCAGTTCCAGCTTTGATGCTTCCATGGTTCGGTCCCAGGAAATGGTAGAGCAGACATCCCACTCAGGGGAGCGTTTAGCTAGTTTGTGAGCGCTAAAGGACTACAGTCAAAATCACATAAGGGACGCAAGATGGCGTACACATACTTGATCTCGATGTTATCAAGGACTTTGTCCATCTGAGGAACGTCTGTGAAACTGAGATCCTGTGTTTGTGTAGGCTGCCCTTCGCCAACAGGAACCTTGTACTGTAGATGGAGGCGCCGGGGTATCCCTGCTGGGATCTGGCATAGTTTATGGGGAGCATTAACGCCGAACCATGGGCAGCCAATGCCCGTCTATACTGTATGTTAGCGTACTATAGGCCTTCAGCATACCAGCACTCACGTTTGACCTTTCGTATCGCATTTGCCAATGATAAGACATCAGCAGCAGTTGTAGAGTCCTCTGATGTGACCTTCGTTCGCATCCCGAGTACAGCGATGATAGGGAGGATATACATGGTGCCTTGAAGACAATGAGGAGAATATAGCAAGATATAAGCACATTGTTTACCGGCAGCGCACAAGACTAGCAACCACCTGCCCCACGTAAGCCAATGCACGAAAGTCCGTCGAGGTGTATTGCCGGCAAACTGCTGAGCGAGAGAGTCTTGGGAGACTTTAGGCAAGTGCTTCATCTTGTTATCGGCCTGCAAACTGAGACAAGGTAGTCAATCATTTGTATATCGTCCCACAGAAGGGAAGGGCCGATGCAAACCTGTCGATGTTAAGGGCAAGCTGGACAAGAGTAAGCATGTAAAAAAGGGACGCCCGGTGGATTGACTCGGACTGTCGGGTCAGACTTGCAACAACTGTACGGATGTCAGTCGACGAGAAAACTGGATCGGCAGTCGTTCCGGGAGGGGCAGCCAGCAATTTGTCTAGAGTGTCTCTGTTGGCAATTGAGTAGATACCCAAGAGCTGATCTAAAAGGTCGCCGGCGCGCTTGGTAATGGGAGCACCATCGACATCCTCCTTCCAGCCTGCCTTGTGTTTCTTCCGACTCCCCGTCGAACCGTTCTTGTTCCCCCGCCCCTGCCCTCGCACTCCAGTCCTGCTGTTCTGTTGCTCATTCACATCACAGCTTTCGCAGCCTGGCTGCCCACAGGGCATCTGCCCGATATCTATGTCCCGCCCTATCCTCTGGCGATCCCCCTTCCTGTTACAGTCATCGGTCCAGAGATGGGCGGGGGGACCTCCCCCAGCTGCACCGCCCCCACCTCCTTCGCCACCTCCACCGGCTGCTAACTGATGGGAATGACGAGTCTGAGCGACTACGTAGGAAAGAGGAATATCTTCCTCCGAGTCTGAGACCTCATCATCATCGCCGACTTGGGCAAAGAATCTTTTGAGAGATAGGGGGTTGTGGGATGGGGAGAAGGGAGGAGAAGGAGGGCGGGAGGGAGGTGATAGTCGCACAAAATCATCATCATCATTATCGTCGGAGTCTCGGTTGTATCGTAAAGGAGATAGCATTGCCCTATATCTATCTATGAAAGATGAGGGGACGGGAGCCAAGTCGCGCCTAACACTTACCTGGTGGACTTCCGTTCACAGTCAGCGAGCTTCCCAGGGAGTCCAGAAGGGTATCGGGTGAGTAAGAGGTACTGGTTTCGTGATTATTCTGCGGCGACGACAACGACGAAGTAGCATTGGTGTCAAATCTAGGTATTGGAAAATCTGCGCACATAAATCAGAGAGGAGGTGGGGGAGAACAGTGACGCACCTTGAAGTTCTGCACCTCCCCAGCGAGGTGGCCCTCGCAGTGGCACGCTCAAAGCTCTACGCTCGGAGTATCTTCTAGGCAAAGGTCGCACCGAACGTGTTGGCAGTGGAAGAAGCGTTACGGTGGACGTAAGGTTGGATGTGGGGGCAGGCGAGGCTGGCTGTCGCGTAGTGGAGGGAGTGATCTGAGTGGAAGGGTACACGGAATCTGCTTTTTGTTGCTGTTGTTGAGAAGAGGTGGATGCGACTGGAAAGCTGGATGCAACAGCAGAGCTGAGGAGCTCCTCCAGAGCGCCAAATGAGGGCGAAAAGCTGGTGGCATTGGTGGCGGCAATGGCGTCGAGCAAAGCACGGGCGATGTCGTCCGGAAAGGCGACAGTCAGCATTGGAAGTTTTAACAGGTGGCGGTAAGCAGTGGCTATGGAGGATTGGCCAGGTCTGGCCAGTTTCAAACGCGAACGGTCACAGCAGAGCACGAAGCGTGATGTTGACGCGTTTACAGACGCGACCGTGGGCGCGAGAGGCAAGTTGGGAATTGTCCCAAAACAGTAATTCCACTTTTGCTTCCGTCCACAACCACCTCTGCACCGACACCGTCAACCAGCGCGACACTCGAAATGCAAGGACACAACACTCAACGTGCAAGAGAAGCGCATCCGCCCGATCCGGTGGACAGCTGACCCCTTAAATTCTATCAGGATAACCGGCGCCAGTGGCGAGGGCTAAGCAAAAGGAGAGGCGCAAAGGTGCACAGCTGCTCCCATTGCTATCATAATTCTGCTCCTAATCGCACACAGCACAGATGCCACACGAATGCGTGAGCAGCCGCTGCGCCCAGCTCTAAAGACAATCCCCTTGCATCCCGGTACTTACTTCAGGCGTTCCCCGGCCAAATCGTTTGAGCTAACGGACCTACAGGGTCACAGGGACTCTCGAGACAAATATCAAGTCCTTTTCGAGGCTGCGGCGTGCACCGCGTTGGAATTTGCGAGGAACGATGTAAGGTGTATAGTACTTTAGTGGGAAAGTAAGTCATATCTGAGTCACTCTAGCCAAATTCCTTGAACTAACAGAGCTAGAGCATCGTCCGGACCCTCTGCGGAGGAACCTCAAGTCTTTACGGCGCTGCCGCACGGATGGGGGGTTTGGCTTTGATCCTCCCTACCCAGGTCAGTCTTTATCTCGGCCATTGCCAAACCAAATCAACTTAACTAACATACCTACAGGACCGTTGGGACCCTCCTCGGACGACTATCAAGTCGTTTCGATGCTCCAGCGCTTCGAGCGCCCGCGCTGTCGCGATCTTGCAGGGGGTTTGGATTTGATCCTCCCCGCGGAGGTCAGTCTTTATCTCGGCCATTGCCAAACCAAATCAACTTAACTAACATACCTACAGGACCGTTGGGACCCTCCTCGGACGACTATGTAGTCATTTCGATGCTCCAGCGCTTCAAGCGTCGGCGCCGTCACGATCTTGCAGGGGGTTTGGATTTGATCCTCCTCACGGAGGTCAGTCATTATGTCGGTCATTTGCCTAACCAAATCAACTGAACTAACATACATGCAGGACTGCTGGAACCCTGCCCAGGCGACTATCGAGTCATATCGGCGTTGCACAGCGTCAAGCGTCGGCGCCGTCACAAGGTTTCTCCATGTTACTCCCCCCTCCAAAGTAGGCTATATCTCGACCAATACCCAGCTAATTTGGTTGAACCGACACACCTACAAGACCGCTCGGAGCCTCCGAGGACGACGATCCAGTTTTTTCGACGCTCCTATGCGTAACGCGCCGGTGCTGTCACGACCTCGAGGAGGGTTTAGATATCTCACCCCCCTATCAAAGTGAGTCTTAACTCGGTCATTCTCTGGCCAAATCACTTGAACTAACACACCTACAGGATCTTCAGGACCCTCGGCACACGACCATCAACTCGTCTCGACGCTCCAGCGCGTCAAGTGTTGGTGTCGTCGCAATATTGCACCCAGGTCAGTCATAACTGGGCCATTTCTTGACCAAATTGTTTTAATCAAGATACCTCCAGGACCACTCGGATGCTCTCCACTGGACTATGGAGTCGCTTCGACGCTGCAAAACATTAAGCCTCGGCGTCGTTGCGATCATACAGTGGCCGGTTGGCAGGATATAATACATGCAAGTACATTGCAAGTACATTGACTATTACATTAGTATACAGTATTTTGTAGCTATCGAGGCTTTAACCATTGTCCAATTCTTCAAGCGTACGAGTCAGGAGATCAAGGCCTTGGGCCCACTGGACTGCGCGAGGAAACCAGTCATTTCGTGGTAACACCACAACAATTCCTTGCCGTTTGTACCCGTTCGGATTGTTTCTATTTCATCGTAGTCTTCACCTTCCCACTCCTCGGGAAGGACACCATACTCCTCTGGAAGGACGTCATGCTGGGAGAGCACCACTTTCAGCATCTCCAAAAAAACAGCTTCCTGCTGGACGTCTGTGAACGGTGAGCGATGGCGGGCGACTTTTATCGGGGCATGCCGAATGTTTTCCGCCTGGTCAGCTCGAATCTGATTTTCCAGCTCCTCTTCCGGGTCAATGACATCGGAGTCGGAGTCGTTAGACTCGTCCGGCTGCTCTTCGTCGCTGTGGCCAGCCCCTGTTTGTCCTCGACGCCGCCGGCGAGCTCCTTCAACCCCGTAATACCGATTAATAGCATCAGGATGAATGCCATCCAGGGGATCGGTAGCATATACACCATCTGTGGTTTGGCCAAGGAAACGGAGGTCCTGAAAATCATTAGTTATGTAAATGGCAGCGACAAGACAATTAAGATCTCACTGCGGGGCTCTGGTCACTGGTGGTCCGTCCAGAAAGGGGGTGCAAATTCCACTCCTCCTGGAATTCCCCGCAGTCGTCGTTTATTTGAGCAAGAAAGAGGTGATGTAATAGCCACAAATGGCCTGGGTTTTTTCGGTCAAGATGATGGACTCGACCAAGGCGAGTAAAAAATCCCCGCCATCGGCGTACGAACTGGGTGCCGACTTCGACCCAAAGTCGTTCTATTCGAGTGTTTCGCGTGGAGCTGACAACAATCCAGGATTAAGTAGTAAATTCGGAATCTCACAGAAGAACTCACGAGCCCCACATGAACGACGCTCGTCCAGGCCCTCTGTGGATAACCATCCAGATGGACACCTTGGTATTTTCTCCCCCTCGATCCCCTCGCACCCGTGATGGAGTACCATATGCTTGGATAGCATCCATGAAAACTTCCAGGACGGTGGCCGCCCGATTGTTAGAGCTAGCACGCAGCCCAGTAACCTACGGTAGAGATCAGCAGACAGTGTGTGGATCGCAAATAGTGCGTACTGTACGGCAATATCCATCGATGAAACCATGTATCACAACTCCCCACCAGATGAGCTTGTGGTGACCATCGCAATGCCACAGGTAGTTGGGGCGTGGGACTGTATAGCGCCGACGGCGGATCGCCAGCCGAGTTCGAAGAGCTTGTCCCAGGGCGTCCACCCGCTTCAAAGATAGTCGGGCACGCTCTTTCTGAACGCGAACTCCGTAGCGACGGAAATGCCCTTGCAAATAACGGAGCCCAGAATTGGGCTTCTTGACTTTGTATTCCCGAGTCAACTGGTCTAGCTCGTCATCTGACAAGTCGTCGAAGGTTTTTCTAACCCCAAGCTCCCGCATTCGTTTGCGCAGGGTGTTGCGGTGAACTCCCAAGGCATCAGCAAGGGTGGATAGTTTGATATTGCGATTGGAAGCAGTCGCCTCCTTGAGGTACTCAGTATCGACATGTTTCTGAGGCCGTCCCGGTTTGCCAATGGGGGGTTCGAAAACAGGCTGGAGGAACTTAATTTCATCCCTCTCGCTGGTGAGAAATTAGGGTAGTCGGGAAACTGAGCGAAATAAAACTCACATTCCCTCGGCTGCCAGTGCAGCAACTTGGAGCTCATACACAAGGGGTCCCAGAATCTCCGCACAGGCGGTAATCCAGGCCCTCGGAGCACCCTCACCCTCCATGTTTTCCAGCACAGGGACCAGGTTGTCAACAATGTTGGAAGACAGGAGCTTGTATCGAATCGCGTCACTGTCTTCTCGACGGAGTGTTTCCAGACCGCGGATATAGGCATTGTTGAGGACTTGGTGAGCTGCTAAGACGTTGGGCGTCCAGGGATATGGGTTGGGTGGAAGAGGAGGAATATCATCAGGGAAATTGAAGCCCTCCATCTGGGGGTTAGGAGACTTCCACAAAAACAGATCAGGTGATTTCTCGCTCGTCTTCTCTTTTCAATATGGCAGAAAGTCCCAAGACTTCCTCCAAGGCGGCTCTGCGCCATTCAACCCTGTACTGGCCTGATGGAACTCTCACTCTCAAGGTAAATGGCAGAATAAAACCCAGGAGATGTACCTATAAACTTTTTTTTTTCAGGCGGAGGATGGTACTCTGTACAATGTGAACCGACAGCTTCTCGCGCTCAAAGCGACTGCTTTTCTGGCATGCTCACCCTCCCTATTCTCGGCCATCCCCCCTCCAATTGTCGGAGAGCTCCAAGGAATTGATAGAGCGCGCCAGGAGCGCAGGTCTTGATGGAACTAGTGATGCGACCACAGTGGAGCTTCCCGCTCATTTCAGTGCGGCAGAGTGCCAGGTGTTCCTGGAATTTGTTTTTAACGTCCTGCCGTGAGCCCCATTATCATTTTGGATAGAGCACATTGCTTACTAGACGATCCAGCTGGATGGAGGACACTCCAGCCCTGGGGCGCCTCTGCGCTCTGTTGAAGACCTGTGATTTCTTTGGAGCTGAGTCGGGGACAAGATACGCTATCCATCACCTTGAAGACCACCCGGAACTTGGTCCGGCGTTGCGTTACGAGCTGGCGGAAAAGTACCATATTGATCGTTGGGCTGTCCGTGCGTTCTTCGAATTGATGTCAGAGTCAATTTTGGAGCTTTCGGAGGCTGATGAGAAGTGCCTGGGATGGGTGGCCTACCGCAGCTTGGTTAGGACTCATGCCACTGTGGCTCAGTATCGCCTGGGACTTGCCTTGTTCCCGCCCGACGCTGTCCACTGTCATTTCTGCTACGACAATAATTACTGCGGGAACTCATGGGCAAAGAACTGGGTGGGGATCTCAGGGGGGCTCGGGACTTTGCTGTGAGACGAGATGTCGGGATCAGAGCTGCACGAAGCTCTCGATGGGATGGAGGTGCCCGGGATGACCGGAGAGTGCCGTCTGCTTACCATTACAAGCATTCAGGATGGCCCAACTGGGAAGAGCTTGTTGAGGAAGGAGGAGGACATCATCGAGGAGGCCGTCCAGGCCCTCATTAAAGACTGGTAGCCAGTACTTGAAATGTTGTGCTGATTTGGTTCCGAAGAAGTGTTGAGCGGATCAAAAGTGTTGCGCGGAATCAAAGAAGTGTTGCTCGGCATGATGCGCGGAAATTGTTGCGCTGATCGGAAACTGTTGCACTCTTGAATTGTGTTGCGCTCTCCAAAAAAGAGTGTTGTGCAGGTGCATGCGAGAAAGTGTTGCGTTCACCGGAAAGTGTTGCGCGCCGTATAATGTTGTGCTCTCCAAAAAAAGTGTTACATAGGTGCATGCGAGAAAGTGTTGCGTTCACCGGAAAGTGTTGCGCGCCGTATAAATGTGTTGCACATCAAGAATGTGTGTTGTAATAATAAATGTGCAAACCGAACGTCATATATGTTTGCAAATGTCAACACTTCCAGATAATTGTGACTGTTTCGAGATTGTTGACAATTTGTGAACAATTTTCCAAAAATTAGCAATGGGGGTTTTTCCTGATGTTGAACGCAAGGTGGGTTGAGGGGAAAACGATAACCGCTTCGCCATGGGACCATTGGGGGTTAGACAAATAGGGCCAACAGAGCACATTGTATGTGACACTGCTCAGTCTGAGAACTGTGATGAATTGCAATAGTTGCAGTTCAGAACTATAGTTCTGTTCATAGCTGTGGTGTCCTGACTACTATAGCCCTGTGCAGCTATAGACAGTGAATTTTTTTGACGTACGACTAGCTGATGAAACAAGCTCATGGACTACATGTTGCTGTGCCAAGTCAAGCATATAAGCTACGTAGGATTCAGCTTTCCTGATGTATCATAAACTTAATCGTGGATTTGGCATGGTCTTGGGACAGAGTTTCCTGGTCTTGGCCTTTTTTTGCCCGTTTTGCCCCTCTCTGGCCCAAATTAGCCCAAACTGGCCTTATTTTCCAGGGCAGGGACCGAATTACCCCCAAATTAGGAAAGTAAGTTTTTTCCTGATGCTCCGACTTGAAGAATCTCTGCCCGGGTTTCCAAGAGCCTTCCGTTACACTGGGATCGTCCCAAATACTTTTCCATTGGGGATCCGCTTGGTATGCTTCGATCCATGACTTTCGTACTTCGTCATCTAATCCCAGGAGAATATTAGGAGGGGGGTTCATCACTCCCCAATACTCCTACATAACTTCAAGCGCGTCAAGCTCCTCATCCTTGGCTTCCTCAAGATGATACGGTTTCGCTGGCAGCGTTCCTCGGGAGCTGCCCGGTTCCGCGCCCTTCGATGGTTCCGACTCCCGAGGGACTTTCCGTCAGATTTTCACCCAAGAGTACGACTGGATCAGGTGCGTCCTGATGAGCTCCGTTTGTGGGGATCTTTTCAACACTTCTGTCCCCCCCCAGGCTCGAGGGTCTCTCCAGGCCTCGGGACTGTGCTCTTTTCCCTTTCGCGGACCAACGGTTCTGACTCCGATCTCTTTCTCTGACTCCGTGTCGTCGCAAAAGCACTTCGTTGATCCACCAATGCATCCTCCAGTGTCCAAGCTACGAATGTCGCTCGTTCGGCTGGTTTACGCTCCAGGATCGCTTCTTGTTCCTCCGCTAAATCATTTGACATAGAGATAGATTTGTCCTCTTCGTCTCCAGGTGACGTATGATCCGGCGGTGCTCTCGGCAGACGTGATAGGGGATCTACGTTTGAATGAACCCTTCCAGCCCGGTGAACTATTTCCAGTCCCGGTGCGTATGCAGAGAATATTGCTCCCATGCGGCTAAGCGGCGATTCGAATTCTCGTAGGTGCGCGCCCATTGCAGGGCTGAATGGTCAGTCACTAACAAAATCTTCTCGCCTTCCAGATAGGGCTGGAATCGAACCAGTCCTTCTTTAGCCGCCAGCGCTTCCCGCTCCGTCGTTGAGTATCGCGTCTCGGTTCCTTTGAATGACCGCGACCAATATCCAATCACCCTCTCGACATGCACGGTGCTGTCGTCCAAGGAATCTCCCCAGCTATCCACGAAGTTCGCGTCGTTTATCTTCTGCGACAAGTTCACAGTCAGCTTAGGAGGGGGTTGACCTGCCAGGTATGCCTTTTCGAGCTTTGCATACGCTCGAGTGCCCTTCAGATCCTTTACTTTGATTGGTTGAATCTGTTGTAGGGCCAGGCCGGCTGCTTCGTCCGAGGCATCCGTGTATAATCGATAAGGCAGGCCTTCGATCAGGTGCCCGAGCAGCGGAGCGCTTTGCAACGCTCGTTTGGCACTCCGGAAAGCGTATTCGTGTTCAGCTTCCCACATCCATTTCGATCCTTTCCTTAACAACGCGAATAGAGGTGCGCATATGTTCGCGTAATAAGGAATAAAACCGGAGAAACAGACCACCATTCCCAGGAAAGTTTGCAGCTGCGATAGCTTCCTGGGCGCTCCAAGTCTAAGATAGCCCTCACTTTCTCCCGGTGCGTGGATAGTCCAAGGCGCGACACTTTGTGGCCTAATAGCAGTATGGAGGAGTAGAACAAATGGCATTTGTTAGGCGAGAGAGTGATCCCCGATTTCTCGATCGCTCCAAGTACGAGATCGAGGTGCTCTATGTGTTCTTCATAACTCTTGGAGTAAACGACTATGTCGTCGATGTACTTGGGGGTGAAGGCCGCGACACGGCCCGGCAAACTCGCACTTATAGTACCCTTTTTTTCTTTTTTTTTTCGGGGCTTTTTACGTCTTGGTCACTTATTTGTATAATTCAGACATTTGGTGTATTCAGGCGTATTGGTGTGTTTTAAAAGAGTCACAGACTGCACTATTTTACAGGTTGAATTAATGCGGAGGCCTACCCAATAGATGTGCGCAGACACAACTACTTTATTAGCTCATCTTAAGTTCTGGGCGGTTAGACCTACAGTTTTGGACATGTCAACAGGCTGAGACGGTCAACGGGCTGGTGGAATTTTATACCATCCCTAGGAGTCCAACCACTTAGCCAAAAAAATCGTAAATATATAGACATCCTATATCAATTGTATCAAAAGTACAGGTTCATAGTGCGAGTGTACGCCGCTATGTAAAATCATCTTTCCAAAACATGCTGAAATCAGCATCAATCCGTGATCTAAATGAATTCATGGCGTCCTTGCTTTTGTACAGAATGTAAATCTGAGTCATGGGAAATATAGAGGGAATTCTTGCAGATGTCTCTAACTTTTGCACACCCTCATAAGCCAAACACACAAATGCGAGTGTGCATTTAACGACCTCCTCCGCCAAACCGTTATGTGACTGGATCATTCCCGAAGGGGACAGTCCGTCGATCATCTCAAATTTTCTTTGACCTTCCACACCTCCTGCCGACGCGTTTCAATGGTAGACCGAGCCAAGTCCACCTCTCGTATGTACCTACAATCAACATCTGGAGGTAAGCGCGGTAGACGTGGGATGTGAAGAACACACTCGACTCGCGTGGTGCATGCCGAAGATTGCCGAAGATTACCGACTGACCAAATGGGACAATTGTCACAGCCCGTTGAGTGTCTGCAGATTTCTTGACCGTCCCTACCGCAACTGTGCCATGAATATTCAACCAGTTTTATCTGATTGTTGTTTAGATGTAATTTAAGAGATCTGCTACTGCAGAATAATTGACTTGGGAAAAATCGGAACCTGCGAGGCAATGTCATTTGGGCAGCTCGTTTGACATGTCCAAAACTGTAATCTCGAGCTTAAGTTGTGGTAACATCTTAAGTTCTGTTAATGTAAACCCAACCACATTCTGTACACCCCTATGCAGGGGTTAACCTGAACTTAAGTCTGAACCTGGGCTCAACTTCATGCCCATCGAAAAAAAGAAGACG
>JARKIE010000498.1:0-55505 GCA_029378255.1 Mycena rosella
CAACAGCCATAAGGCTGATGAGGCTCATCAAGCCTGGTAAACTATTATAAGTCATTACCCACCCTTATCAACCCCCCGAGGGCCTGACGGACTGGTCAGGCCTAATATGGCCTGATATCATCTTGTCAGTCAACTTGGGATTTTCCGACATATCGCTCTACGGGAATTGGCTATTGCAACGATGCAGCCTAGGGTCCAGACGGTTTTAAACGGGTACCGGATGGACTGGAGCTGTCCGATTCTGCGCGAGCTTTCCACCTGGCTCACGAACCCTGCAACATCCCATACTTCTATGAATGTTGTCTCCCCAGGAAGTCTACAGACAAGGACAGGGTAAAGACATTCAAAAAACCGAACACGGCATTTGAACTCAGCCTCGTCATCGATCCTGACCACTGGGAGGAGATTTTTGGGTACCTGGCACAGAAAGAGGTAGGCATTCCGACTTTCATCTCTATTTCCGGCTGATTTAATTTGCGTAGCTCGACAACGAGATAGTAAGTAGATATTTTACTACCCTTCTTCATTCCCTGACGACGAATCCCAGACCTCACGCACGACTCGAAGGGCACCACTCGGAGTCCAGAAGCGAATCTCTGGACTTGTCTCCACCTGCCTCTGCCCGCATCTCAAATTACCAGTTGAATTCCGCGACCTTTCATAGGATTCAAATAGAAGTAAGCATGTTCAGATTATTTGAGTTGTTCCTTGCTGATTCCGAGTTCATCCTCGTAGAAATCTGGGTCGTTCCGGTCACTCCGGTCGTCCACTGGCAATCGTCAACGCGGTCTGAGTTAGTATACATATTGAGACCTCCGTCAAATCTCATGCCCCGTTCCATTTCAGGCATCGCAATGCACCCCGAGGACACCACCAAAGCCCAAAAGGCGTGAACTGCCGACTTACGAATCCCAAAACCAGGATCAGCTGTGTGATGCCCTACTTGAGGGAGGATACTCTTTTTCCCGATTTTCCGGTCAAGGTATGGATTATCCCAAACTTGTAGCACATACTTATGAATCACCAGCACGCACAATTTCCGAACACATCGAGCTCTTCCAGATCTCGCATTGCCCTCTTAACAACCTTCTGTCTGCAGGCAAATTTCAGGGTTTCATATGTGATCCAGCGGATGCGGCACAGGGTTCGCTTGCAATGGAAGACGGGAAGTATCTGGAATCGGCACCTTTAAAAGGACGCACCCAGGATACCTCACGCTTGGTCATCTTCGCACGGAGGATCTAGGCACAAAGCCCAATGAAGAGGTGGCTGATCACGAACTCCGCACATCCCCCTCCTTTTGACATCCCGGAGCTTTGCTTTGTTCATGAAGGTGTCACCATTGTCCACCAGCAGGTAATGAGCCCGGCAGCTAGGGCTACCTCGACCATTTATTGGGCGTATCTAATCAAGGAGCTTATCAACGAGGAGCAGGATGGCTTCTATAAGTTACGAGAGCGCGGTCCCGGTTCAACTTCCCGCCTCATTGTCGGCTTTGGCTAGTCTGTAGTTAACCACGCGCTGATGTATTGGAGGTCGACCTTATTATGTAAACTTCGGAGTTTCGATTTGAGCCAGGCTCATTTAACACTTCCAGAGGCCTGAAACACAAATCCTAGGAAGCCAACAGGCTCGGAATTCAACTCCGAGAAGCTTTGTCGCTTTATAATTGTTTGCCTCGCGCATTTTCGCATGGAACGAAATCTTCGTCGGCTCGCGTGGCCGGCCCATCAAAATTCGGCATCGCGGTTCTGAGGTCTATGCGGGAAAAGGGGACGGAGAAGGGACTTCTTTTGGCCTTCTGTAGTATTACTCACGATGAATCTGTAAATAAACGCGCTCCAAATGCGCGAACGAATCCCGACATTTTTCAGATTACATAATAAGGTCGACCTCCAATGACAGCTGTCAGGTATTCGACAGACTACAACACGCGAGGTACCGAGCGAAATTGTTGTAGCGTCTGTTTATAAGAGACTAGGCTTTGGCCGAGTTTCTCGCATTCACACAACATGTTCAGTTTTATAAAACCCGCGGTATGGCTTATCTCTCCGACCTTCAAGATGTGTATTGCATTTTTACGAGGAACTCGAACTGAACTCCCTTGACAGGAGCTACCGAACTCCTTACTAATCTCCAAATACTGACAGCACCGTAATTTTCACTCCATGGGTATGCGCCGAGCTCTAACGACTTCTTGTAAGATTAATTGGTGATGGGGTCAATATAGTTGGAGAAGAGAATGTGGCCACCGCATTTGATGCATTTCCGAAACAACACATATGCAACAAATTCTGCCAGTGATTCAATCTCCCCACACTGGACTCAGAGCCCGCTGATACACCAGCTAAATAGACGAACACACTTCAATTATGTATACCGATGCTTATGCCTTATGATTTATGACGTGCTATGCACTTTGGGTGGAAAACTCTGAACAAGCGACTGCAATGTATGTATCGATTGACAGCTGGTTATTGCTGGAGTTTTTTATCTGTTTGCAGTGAATTCACCTTCCGTAGTATCCGAATAGTTATTTACACTAGTTCGAGATTTCCCTAGCAAGTTTCTGACTCGCAAGGGCCGGGATTTGTGAGCAACATCTGAATCAGGGGCATGGGAGCTTCTTGATTTACAGCTCAGGAGTTGCCGCACTGGTGTTGCGTTACGGTCTCTCGCACCGTTATCGAATAAAAACTACTGGGCCCACCATGGTAAAAGAAATACCCTCTTTAGAGATGCGACACCCTGGAACGACTACCGAATGAGGCAACTAGCTATTACACGAGTGTGGTGCTCTGGCCTTCCATAGTCTCTCTATGAATGTTTTCCATTTCATATAAGAGACCGGTTACCGGTCTAGTTCAATTGTTAAGCTTGAGTCTTGCCCATTCACTGCATTCAGCCGTCCCGTAGCCACAGAAGGCGCTGGACGACTGGAAAAACACAGCCAGCCGATGGTCTCCTACTGTCACCTAGCAACAGGGCCTAGCCACAGGCTCCCGTCTAGATGCTGCAGTGGAGCCGGCAAGCTGCATAGACTGCAGGCAGACGCAACTCGCCCCAAGCCTGCCCATGCTTCATGGGACTGTGGCTATTGGGCCGCTGAATGCAGTGATTCTTCATTCTTCAAGGAATACCTAGTACTTAGGGGCTTGGTAGTCTACCATAAATTCCATTTTTCTCCGGGTGATACCCAAAGCTGACAATTTCCTTTGAAATACACAACAAGGATTTACGGTATGTGAAAGCCATACTTGTCCCACAACGTCCGTAATTGAATTAATGCATTCTCGGTGATAAACATGGGGTACGACGGGTCATTTAACAACATTCAATCAACTCTCTCTATCACCTGAAGTTTCCTCCTCTGCCACATCCTGTTGTTCTTCCCACTTCTTGTGTAAATCTTCAAGCAGCTCCTGAGTATACCGTTGCCATGTGGTGTCATGTGCACGTCCGTACGCATCCTTACCCCTGGTAAGTAACACTTGTGCTTCTGAAAATCTGCTTTGGGTGATGCACAACTTTCCCAACTCATACAATGCATTTCCCTGCCCGAGATTCTCATCAATCTCTGTGGAAATATTGAGAGCGGACTGGAGAGCATTCTCTGCATCCTGGAGTTGGTCAAGCCTCTGATAGAGCTCTCCAAGTGCCTTGAGGTCATTAGCCTGACCGAGCCTGTCATTGATCTCTGTATGAAGCTTGAGAGCAGACTGCAGGGCTTGCTCGGCATCCTCGAGTCGGTTGAGTCTCTGGTAGAGTGCTCCTAGTGCCTTCAGGTCATTGGCCTGACCAAGCCTGTCATTGACCTCTGTATGGAGATTGAGAGCAAACTGCAAGGCTTGCTTGGCATCCTCGAGCTGGTCAAGCCTCTGGTAGAGCTCTCCAAGTGCCTGCAGATCATTGGCCTGCCCGAGCCTACTGTTGACCTGTTTGTGAAGATCAAGAGCAAATTGCAGAGCTTGCTCGGCATCTTCAAGTTGGTCAAGCCTCTGGTAGAGCCCTCCAGTGCCTGCAGGTCGTATGCTTGACCAATCCTGCTGTTGACCTCTCTGTGAAGATTGAGGGCAGACTGCAGGGCTTTCTCAGCATCCTCAAGGCGGTCAAGCCTCTGGTAGAGCTCTCCGAGTGCCTGAAGATCATTGGCCTGCCCGAGCCTGTCATTGACCTCTCTGTGAAGATTGAGAGCAGACTGCAGGGCTTTCTCAGCATCCTCGAGCTGGTCGAGCCTCTGGTAGAGCTCTCCGAGTGCCTGCAGATCATCGGCCTGCCCAAGCCTGTCATTGACCTCTTTATGAAGATTGAGAGCAGAGTTCAGAGCTTGCTCGGCATCCTCAAGTCGGTTGAGCCTCTGGTGGAGCTCCCCAAGTTCCTGGAGATCATTGGCCTGCCCAGCCCTGTCATCCACCTCTCTGTGAATATCAAGAGCAGCTTTCAACATATTTTCGGCCTCAGACAGCTTATTGACATAACAATATATCATGGCTTGTTCAAAGTAGAAGTCACCTTCCAGGCCTCGGCTGGATTCATGTGCAATGGATGCAGCTTTGAGAGGAGTCTGGTGTCATAGACATCTAGATATCGGCATACCCGAGAGAAGCGGATGATTTGGTGCAGAACCCCTGAAGATCTGTGTCTTGAGTGAGACATAGGTCCAGCACTGCTGATATGTTGCCAATTTCGAGCTGTACAGCTTTACGCACTGCACTAGAATTGATATATGAATTATCAATGGGAACCAAGTCCAAATAGTGGTTGGCCATTTGAGTGAAGAGAGCTTTGGACAGGCTGTTGACAAATTAGGATGGGACTGCATGTACTGCCGTATGGGGGACAATACACGGAGAAATCCATCCAGTGCATAGGCCAAGGAGCACTGTTTCAATACCCTGATGGCTGATCGCAAGCCTGTGAAATCTTTGGCAAATGCTGTCTCGAAATCCGATATTTGTGACTCTGGCAAGCCTTGGGGCAGCATGCATAGAATGGCAAAGAAATCAAGGGCACCCAGCATACATGAAGGCGTGGGCCATGTAACGAAAGCTCATTGAAAGCTCGAGGTTGTTGAGACGAGGCACAGATCCATCTGATTTGACAAGCCTTGTTGACTCAGAGTTCCAACTTGCCCAAAGTGCCTCTGAGGATTCAACCTCAGCAAGCTGGGCAAGCAGTGTGACTGCAAGTGGAATACAGTCAACAGCCTTGATAAGGCAGACAGAGAAGTCATCATGCCCATGGCTGATGGCATCCCAAGTTTCGATGGCTGCATCCAGCATCAAGGGCTGTATGGGCTTGAGGGCACCCCATTTGATACCTCGAGGGCGGTCCAAATCACGGCTCGTGATTATGAGTGTCAGATGATGAACAGCTATGCTAGCCAAAAGTGATTCCACTGCATCCTTGTCTGAATCCCATGGAGTTTCGAAATTATCAAGGCAGAGAAGACATTTTGATGTCATGGCCTGCACGTACAGCTTCAGAGTGTCTGATGGAGACCTAGAGCTGCTAGATTCAATGGATATACCAAAGAGCTTGAGAAGTTCGAGGACAAGGGTATCAGCTGTGAATATAGCCTCACAAGACAGGAAGAAGCGCTGATGGAGGAAGTCTTTCTCGACAATGGGATGATGATTGCTGTTAAAGCAATAGATGTCTTCCTATCCCCCAGAGCCACAATGGCCACATGGGCAGGTCTGGGATTCATGATCAGGTCAACAACATCTTGGACCTCCTCAGAATGGCCGTAGAAGATAGCAGGTGCCGGAGGAAGGATAAAAGTCGGGCTATGATGGGTGATCAGCTGTATGGAGACCCGGATGATGAGCACTCACCCATCGGAGTTGAGTGTAGCAATGAGTGGGGCCTATTCAATGGTCAACCACGATAAAATGGAGTCATAAGGCAAGCACACACATAGGGCATAACAGCACTTGTGAGGTCATTAATGGATTTGGATTGATCTATTTGAAGATTCAGTTGATCCATTTGAAGGTTTAGTTGACCCATTTGCAGGTTCCACTGATCAATTTGAAGGGTGGCCTGAAAGAAACAGACATTGAGTGAGAGTGCAGAGAGCTTGACATTATATGAAGTGTACTTGAAATGTCCTCAGGGCAGAGACAACATCCTTTTGACATTGATTTGCAGTGGCCGTGATGTCTGAGCGCTTAGCCAGGAGGTGCAATCGGTCGTTCCAACTTTTAGACTTGGTCTTGCAATTATCCATGGTCATAATGACCATCAGAAGGCAACTGCATGATTCTGTTGGTTCCAGAACCCTACAGATGGATCAAGGACGTACACCTCAAAGTCCCTGAAGGCCTTCTTAATCGGCTCTGGCAGTTGCTCCTCTTTCATTCCTTTCCCGGTCCATTGTGTGCGAAAAGTGTCCACAAGCATATGGATTGCCTGGATCTCAGACATGACAGCTTTCCAGGTGGCCTTGCAGACATCGACCTCCTAAAATTGGGTCAATATAATATGAGCCACGATGATTCACAACTACATGCATCAATGATTTTTGTGATTTCCTCAAGCACTGTGGAGATGGCCCCGAGGTACGGCACATTCTGGGCTGCGGAGGTTGCGACTTTCAGGGCAATAACCGCCAAATAGACCGCGCCTTTGGAGCCGTCGATAAGCTTCTTTTTCAGCTCCACACCTGTCACGCAGGAGCACAAGTCAGCATTAGACCAAGGGAAGCTAGCGAAGGCTTACGGCTATGGCCAGGGTTGCCTGAGGTAGAATCCAACATTGCAGGGATGGGCGTACAGAGCAAGGAAGTGCGACGTGGCAGGCTGACACCGGGGGCAAAAGCCAGTGCATGCAGAAACGACATGCGTCAAGCGCATGTCGTCCGCACTTGGTCGCGTCCTTGGATCAGTGATTGACAAAGGTGTCAATCACCGTTTCGGCACCTTTGTTTTTCAGGGCAAATTCAAAGGGAAAACAAAGGTACCAAAGAGGTGGTTGACACCTTTGTCAATCCCTGATCCAAGGACGTGACCAAGTGCAGACGACATGCGCTTGACGCATGTCGTTTCTGCATGCACTGGCTTTTGCCCCTGGTGTGATAGACATCGCGCCGAAGTTTGATACGAATCGACGATACAACGTGACTCGGAGTCTCGGTCCGCGTGGCCGTTTGAGTGGCTGCTGTTAATACTAGTGTCTATAGTGTCAAGTTCTGTGGCCTGAAAAATGACAGCCAACCGCGAGGACTCAGGGGCACTTCAATGTGCACTTTGGGTCACGGCTGCCAAATGCGTGTCTTCCAAGTGTCTTCTGTATCCGACGGCCGCGTTCCTCAGTCTTCAATCGTCGGTAGCTGAGGCGGTAGCTATATAGTCTCACCACCCTTTGATTTGAATATTCATGGTTGCTGTCCTTTACTTAGAAGTCATTGATTTATGTAGTGTACCATACTGTACCGGCGTGTATGGAGGCAATGGTCTCGGAGGCATTACACTTTGAAACAGGTTCCAAGTTAGCAACAGCGACCGGGTTATGTGTTACGCCCGCCCATTTAGGCAACGCTGAACTAAGCCGCATCAAAGCTAGTTTAACATTGTTCCTGTGTGGCCATGACATCGGAGATCTGTTGTTTACTGCCTGCTCCTCTTCTACGACTCGCAATTCCACGGCGAGAAAAGGCAGTTGGGCCCAGCGCCCTGTCGGAATTCCGAGAGAACTAAACACCAGTGTTAATCGTCTACGGTCTGGCTTCACTCTTTAACCACCTGCCATCGTCGCTTCTCTTGGACCCCGCCGAATCGACATACCATTTTCATCTTGATCCAGACGATGTGGAAGAAGGAGGAGTTGCATATGCCCTGTATAGCCTCCGGTACAGTGCGTGCAGGGGTTGACGCCTCATTGAGCGCAGGCAGAGATGCAGAAAACATCTGGGCTTACAATGATAACGGTGTGCTTTAGAGCGAAGGACATTTGGCCACAGATTTGTTCTCTATGTTGTAGGAAATATCATACATTTTTTGGTGATTTTTAGGCCGATTTCTGGCGAGGAAAAAATGTGTTTTTAAAACAGGTCTCGACTTAGCAACGGCGGCTCCGTTACGCGTTACTCCCCCAGATTTAGGCATCGCTCAGAGGGGTCCGTTACGCGTTACGTTGCCTCCATACACGCCGGTACAGTATTGTCCTGTGTACTCTGGCTGAACACCGAAGGAATGGATTGAAAACGAGCCAGTGCAATTGAAAGAGCTTATTGTACTCCCCACTTAGACTCCATTCGTTGTAACTAGCCATCCCCATAATTACCCCAACCAATCAGAACGGAACCTCATTAATTTGGCTTGATCGGGATTAAAATTTCAACGCGCAGCAGAACTAAAGTAGCCAGAAATTGAACGGTTCACGCAGAACTAAATTCGTAGCTACACATACCTAAAATGGGCTGAGCTGCGCACATGTGCGAATTTGAAGGAAATCACCGGGGGGTAGAAGCCGTCGGTAGTGACAATTTCTCGCTGTAGAGTACGACAACCTCGGACAAGCACTGCATTCCCTGAGGTCCTACACCTAACCTGTGTATAGGATTCCTACACAGACCTACACAGACCTACACACATTGTGTTTAGATCAGAGTAGGTCTGTGTAGATCATTGTAGGTAATTGTAGGTCCGTGCAGGTTAGTGTAGGTATGTGTAGGTCTGCGTAGCGACCTACGTTAACCTGGACTAACCTGGAAATGTCCGGTTTAATCCTGCATCAATGCTACAATTTCTCCTGGTGGGCATTGAACTCAACCAGCATCAACATTGAACCTCTTAGTGCCGTTGACGATTGGCGAAGAAACACTTCCTTCTCCTGTCTATGATGGGACCTATCCTCCATTGTGAATGTGAGGTAAGTCGGGGGCTTGAGGGTGTCATCCCCTTTCGTGTCATGGCCTGCGTTGGTCTGGGACGGGCTGAGGCTTCGGAAGGGCTGATCAAATTCTCTGGGAAAGTATGTATGAGCGCGAGCGCGTTCACGCTGATCCGACGGCGACCCCTGATGCATCGGCAAATATAGTGTTAAAACAACGGAAATGGGCGAGGATTGGACAATGAAGATGGGAGAATGAGAGCAAGGTGTTGAAGACATTAAACTAGCTGTGTGTAGTCGTCCTACACAGGGTCTGTGTAGTCCCCCACACTCAGCTAGCACCAGCTGCTAGAACCTTCACAAACTGAGCATAGGAGCGGCCGGAACGCAGTGTATTTTGGACACAGAACTAGTCAATGGATCCTACGAAATGTGCCTCACATCAAGTTCCACGGAACCGGGATCGAGGCAAAATTCACGCGGTTGCGCCGAACATTGTTTGTTGGGCATGGACTGCTTCGCCGCATCGTGATACTAACACCAATATTTGACGTTGAGACAACAATATAAAATATACTTGAGAGTCATCAAATGAGGTTCAAGCTCCGAGGACAGTCAACTGTCAGAAGGAGCTCAATGGGGAAGTCAGGAAGGGAAGTGTGGACCTCAAATTGTCGGTTTCAACTTTCAAGTGAGGTGCAGACCCGTCCCAGCCGTGACGACGTTTATAAACAGGGGAAAGATGTGTGAGGTGCATATAGATATGAAATAACTCGAGTAGCACTGCGCGCGAGAGGACACGGGTTCGAGGCCGGAGAATGGAACGTAGCCCCGTACAGCTAGACTCAAAACCGAGCATTAGACGGAATGTTACGGGAGAATGAAAGGATCTCGTGCCTCGAACAAGGGGGTCCGTCCGAGCCCTGGGAGATGGGGCGAAACTGAGTGAAACAAGCCAAGGATCAAAAACTAGGGAATAGTTAAGTCAGCCAGCGGGAACAGCCGATCCGCGGTGCTACGAAGCGTAGAGATGGGACGCAGATGCAGGGCGCGCCGTGCATTCAAGGGATGTTGGACGGAGCGACGGAAGATATAGCACAGGTATGCGCACCGGCGGCTACGTATCTAGGGAAGGAAGATTTATCTGCTGATTTCGGGTGAATTGAGTAGACCATGGAAGCGAGCATTTGGGCGGGACAGCAGGCTGGTCGAGTAGAGTGTTCCCTGTAACATCGGACCAATTTTAAGCAAGGCAATAATTCACCCCAAGGCAACATCTTACGCGCGTCCTGTCATCTGTACTCATCCGCAAGTCCCTTCCCGAGGATTTTCGGCACGCACAGACTCACGTCTCAAATGTTAACCGAAGCCCATACGTTCAAGGTTCGTTTGATGGGGTTCTGGTGCTGGGCGAGTCCGCGAGTGCGCGAGGACGAACATTTGTGTCTTGATTTCAGAAGGGTACATTCGAGCGGAGCCCTACTGCTCCCGATGATTCAAAAATTAGGCACGGATTCGGGTCGGGTTTTTATTCTGCGGACATGAGTGCACGGCGCGCATTAGATTGGGTATATCCACATGAGCACGGACCGTGCCAATTATGCAAGATAGTGCGGCCGAATCGGGGCAAGTCGGCGGACGCCACTCGAACACGTGGCCGCACTGAGCGTACATAAACGCGTCCCCGCGGCTCGCATGCAGCAACGCTGCCAGTCCTGGTCCGCCCAATGTGCATCCTCGCCACATCCCCGTCGTTCGCACGCCACGCGTCTGACGTTGGTCTCCATCCCCCGCGCCCCGCATAGGATGATCCATACAGCGGCCGGGAAAAACGGCGCAGCTCGTCCTCCTCCCGACACAGAGTATGTGAACCCGCTCGGATCCTAACGCCCGCCCACGACGCATAACATGCATACATTCAGCACGCATATATTCACGCTCAGAGGCGTCTCCCTGCCACTCGCGCGCAGCTGCATACGGGCGTCTATATCCCCGCCGTTGGCGCACAGCTCATCTGTGCCCGCATTCGCTGGACATCGCGGCGAATCGCCGCATACATCCACACGACATCCGCAGGGCATCCAACGCGGACGCCTGCCTCCGACGCAGCGATTCACGCCGCACCGGCTCGTGGACACGCGGCATGCGCCCGCACAGACGCTGCGCATACCCACAGATTCGGACGACCGAACGACCGAAGACGAACGCGGTGCACGACTCCGCGCCGTGTACCAGGAGCTAGTGCGCCTTCCACGCGGGGATACGTCCGCGTAGCGTGAACTCCGCGCGTCGGGCGCATTCAGACTGGCGCTGCGTCGCACCGCTGGCGGGGCTGAGCCGGGACTGCAGAGGAAAAAAGGGAGGGATGGAGATGGAGAGACAGAGCCAGAGAGTGGGACGCCCCCGACGTATCTCATTCAAGTTTGAGAGCTCCCCGTCGCGTGGTTCCTGCGCCGTCTCGGTGGGTTCTGCACCGCCCGGTAGAATTCAATCGAACAATGGAGGGCGCAAACACACCTGGAAACTCGCACCCTCCGTCCACTCCGCGCACTCCCCGTGATCCGGCGGGGCGCGTACGCCGCGGGCAGCTAGAGCGCCATGTGCAAAGCATCCCGCATTTAGCCCTGCGCGCCTCCGTCCTGAGGCAGCCGCGCGAACGGGTCGGGCAGCTCGGGCGCCATATCGGGCATCGACGCGCATTCCGCCCACGCAATTCCGAGTTTGCAAGTGGTTGCACCAGGTGTCTTGATTCTTTTTGAGACGGTGCAAGTGGATCGGCCGGCATCCAAGTTCTGCCCAGATCTGTCAGGCTGCGAGTGCTTCAAGTAACCAGTAGACGTTGTAAGTGAGGAGCGCAGGGTCCGAGTCGTCGGTGAAGTGGCACTCTGTGACAGATGAGACGGTCGCTCAAAACAGGGTGGCTTTTGCCCACGGTGATACCCGGTCAGTGATGTCATCGCCTGATTGACGTCGGCCCGATTGAACATGCGCGTCCGCGTCCACGTCCGCGTTCAACTTCGGCTTCAACTGTAACAACTTGGGCGGAGACAAGCAAATCAGTGCCAGTTTTATTTGGCCTTCAGTATGTTAAGGCTGCATTATTGCTACTTGCAAAATAGTTGGCGGTCACGTGCTGTTGATCAATAAAAAACACCACTTTCGAACACCGAGCTCGCGAGCGCCGTAACTCGCGAATGGCTGCACCAAATCACATAGTGTTTTGACAGAAATTGTAGTACTCTTTGAGGGGCCCGGGGAAATTGAGGCGGCTGCCGCGCGTTGAGGCGGCACTGAGGCGGCGCGAGGCGGCTTTTGCCCGAAGTTATTCCGAACCTCGGGAAACCCATTGTAGGGCTCTGAATGTCGGAAGCGATGGTTTTGGAGGGTCTCTGCATTTATCAGTCCACTCATAGGCCATGAAAACTAAAAGTTGGTATTTGAATTTCGGTTCAAGTCAGGCAAAAAGTAAGCTCTCAGGTTGACTTCAACACAGATGGTTGTGGTACACACTTCTTTCATTGTTTCAATGCATTTAACAGCTGGTCTGCGATGTTCTGAGATTAATCAAATTCCACTTCATTTGCACCTCAGTGCGCCTCATCGCCGCTTCAACGCACCTCAATGCCTCCTTGACACAGCCACCGCCGCCTCACTGCCGCCTCGATGCCGCCTCAGTGCCGCCTCAGTGCCGCCTCAGTGCCGCTTCACTATATCTCATTATTGGGTGATTTCCACCAGGATTTGTGATTAGAGTACTCGTTTCTAGACCCAAGGGCTGAGTCCCACTCACACTGATAATACAACACGGTCCTCACGGTGGATTAATCAGTTTGATACACCAAACATAATTTCTTATTGGTTGTTATTGGTTTGATTGGTACGGTTCTCAACACACTTTTAGACCTCCCCAGGGAAGGATGGAACAGGTTTTGCTTCAAACAGACTAGATCAGAAGGACTGCGGTTGAAATTAGCCCATTCGAGAACCACTGGAGAAGCTGGTGGTTTAAGGTGTCCTTGTCAGTGTATCTTAGTGAACACAATCAAGCTTGAAAAATCATATTATCACCTCACTTTAACCCTGGTTCTGTCATCACAGCTTGCCACATGTGTCAGCTCAACGCCGCCGCAGTTACTAGGGACTGAATCACGGAGGCTGTTACAAAATATGAGTTTAAAGCTCTTCCGAGCTTTTGATTATTCCTTCGGTGAGTTGCGAGCAGAAAGAGTCGAATTCGTGCTGCGGCGTGGATGCAGATCCCTCCTGGGAATCCTGACAGGGGACCCAGGTTCCCCCCACCCTTGGAACTTGTTCATGCCTGATTTCCTTCTGGCACACCACCGGAGGACATTGAATTAAACGGCGTCCCGATTCCAAACATTGAACATGCGGACAATATCTTGACGGCATGGTCCGATAATAATGGCTGCGTAACGTCAATACCCAAATGCTTGGTTCAAATCTTTGGCCCGCGGCAAGCAACGCGTTACTTATTTCACCTGGGGGGTGAACACCTCAGCCAGGTGCAAAAGGCCTGTTACTTGGGCATCTGGTTTGAGACTGGTACGAGGAAAATATGGTGCGAACAGTACAAGGTCAAAGCCACAAAAGCGACCACAGCAGCGAACATACTCCTGGGGCTTGATCGATTTGTCGGCTCCCTGCCCGCGTGGGACTATACATGGCCCGTGTCGATCCTTATCTCATTGCAGGTTGCGAAGTCTGCCTGGATGTGAATGTGAAGAGCTTTGAAACTACTGGAAAAGGTGCAATGCAAGTTCTTGCGTCGAATGCTTGGTGTATGGTCCCGCTCTCTCAGGGCTGTTCTGTTTTCGGAAACAGGCATTTGGCCTATCAAATACCGATGTGTGTACCTTGCCCTAAAAAATCTCTGCCATCTTATAGAGCTCAAGGATTCCACCCGACCGGCATACAGTGCCCTGCCAGAATCACTTGCCTTGGGTTGTGCTGAAAAGATATCATGGGTGACGGATCTACGCATCGTTCTATCCAGATTGAATGTACCAGTGACCTTGGACATTGCTGAAGAGCTTGATGTGCCGGCTGTTGAGTCTGCAATGAAAGCAGTCAAGAACTCGATGGAATCCTGGATTACCAACAAGATTGAGATGTCGTCGAGGACAAAAGACCTGCTCGCAGGGCGACTGGATATCGACAAGGAGATTGGTAAATTGGTCAAGAAATCCCTAGATTTCCGCCACTACCTGAGGGTCAAGACCGCGGACCACCGCCGTGCTTTGACGCGAATAGTTTTGTTTAGCCATGGTCTTACATTGGAGCGCCGGCGATGGAAAGAGAGATTATGATGATTGTGATCAAAGTGACTCTGAATTTCAGGTAAGTTGACCCTGTTCCTCCCCGTTGACTTCCCTGAATTAAATTGCATCAACTCGTGATCAATACAGCTCGAACTGAGCTCAAATGGGTCGAGGATACAGGACGAATATGCGAGATGCCGGACGCCGATGCCCGGCTCAGGAGAAAGTCAAGGGTACCCCAGAGTTGAAAGTTCACCAAGTTGAATCAGCTCGGAGAGCATAGAGACATTACCCCTTGATATCTTCGCCCACTTGATGTGAATCAGCTTCAACTTGGACTGTTCTCAAGCAACAATTGAGTGCAATAGGCGAGAATTCGCTGGATGGTGGTCGTATGGCTGTAATAGTGTAACATTATTATTTGCTACACAACCTCCGCCCGTTTCGTTGAAAATTACACCACCCACGAAAGGTTTGGGTATTTTTATATACAGGTAAGCACATCAACAGGATAATGCACCCCATGATGTTCAAAAATGACACAGGTTAGAAGATGTAGTTAAAATAACACAGGTCATCATGAGAGAAAATTACACAGGTCCAACTTACATCTAAAAAGTCACACTTCAATCAGGCATACGGCTCTCAAAGCTAGACAATCGGGTCGCTTCTCTTGTATTTAATGGAGCGGGTTGTAACCCGGATCATCGGCTATCACTCGGGAACCTCGGCTGGTAAGTGCCGGTGTTACCCGAGATTAATTGGAAGTGGCTAGGTATTGTACATATTTATGACGGGCCGGGGATAATTTCCAGAATATGGTTTCCGACTTCTGTGTCAGTATTTTCATCCCTGTTTGAATTATTGCAGTACTTACTAGTGATCATAGTTCATCAGCTGATCTGTTGGTATCACTGGCCATCACTCGGCAGTCCCCTCAAAGTCTGCTGGGTGGCATCTTTGCTCATCCTGAACATGAAAACGGTGTAAAATGACTGTCGGGTATCCGTCGTGTGAAGTTTTTAGTAACTGCTGGACCAGTGAATTTCTGTAGAGGGCCAACCTGTCTGTTTTTCTGTCACATTTCTACCATCGTGAATTTTCGGGTGTGCGTAGTTTTCCTCTCCACACTACACAAAAGGGTGGTGTAAATCCGAGAAACACCTGTGTAAATTTCTGCACAATTGGGAATAATAATGTTACACTATTACCCCCATATGGTCGTATTAAGTCGCACTTGACTAATCACTAAGCCCGACCGGCGAAATTATGGTGAGGGTTTTTTGTACCCAAACGATGTATTAGCACCTATAAACATTGTACAACTTGGATTTGAGGTCCAGGAACAAGTGTGGAAGGAGCTAGGGCTTGCGCAACACATGCCGCCTCAAAACACAGCCACCGCCGCCTCACTGCCGCCTCACTGCCGCCTCAACGCGCTTCGATGCCGCCTCAACGCCGCCCCGCGCGCCTCGATTTTACCCAGCCCCTCTTTGAGGGCTAGGGTGCCCCGGGATCTCTGAGCCAATCCACGCCGTTTAGGAGTTCGTTTTTATGAATATTACTAGATGTATTAGCATGTCTCTGAAGACAACATAATTGTCCAGCCTCCCAGTAATTGAGTCGGTATAAAACATTCAACATAAATCTGAGTCGTGCGAAAAGAGTACTACATCAGCCATTTAACAATCAGCTGGGAGCTTGTTTGGCCTTGTGACCTTGTGACAAGCTCACAAGGTCAAACGAGGTCAAATCGGAAGAAAAAACCTCTCGAAAATTTCAGCATAGAGTGGGAAAACCTTGTGAAATATCGGAGGATGCTTCTTACAAATTCTTATGGTCATACCATACCTGGTCATGGTGATTGGAACAATTCATTCCAAATTTATACCACTACACGGGGTCGAACGAGTGACCTTGTGATAATCGAGACATAGGTTTGTGAGCTTGTGAGCTTGCGTGCATTTTGGTGGGGCTTGGGACCTTGTCTGACCTTGTTTGACCTTGTACAAGCTCACAAGCTGAATGTCAAAAGTCTGATGTACGGCCAAACAACATTTGTTTCTTCCAAACCCGTCTCTCATTCTCCCCGGTTCTCACCTCGCATGTCAAACAACTTGAAGAAGGCCAAAACTGCGAGGAAATCCGCAGCGACTAGAAACACAGGGAGGCTTAAAGCTGCAAAACCTGTTATCAATGAAAACAGCCCTCCTGTCGACACTCTGAGACCATGACCGCGCTGCAAACACGCGTCTAGCGAGTCATTCCCCGAATAATGTGGCAGCTGCTGCCTTGGTCTCGATGGGGAGCATGTTGGTAGACCATGTTCACACTACAGGCACCGATAATGTCCCCAATATGGAGCCCTTCGATGACACATTTGACGACACATTCATCAGCCTGGGAACTTTCACTGAGAACAATGTGGTGGATGACACGGCCATATCTGTCAAGGATTCAGATGAAGAGTATGAAGGCAGCAATACAGACACAGTGTCAGATGGAAGTGAAGAAGAAGATGATGGTAAGTCGCGTACACGCGTTCTGTCAAGATACTGACTGACCATGCCAAGACCTTGATGCTGCTGTTTCCCATGTTGTTCTGACAGTCAAGATCTCCCCGAAATTCCCTAACCCTTTTGAAGTACCCTACAAGAATGGTACCCAGGATTTGAATGGAATCATGTTGTGTACAGACTTCGATGACTTTTTCATCACTGCGGCAGCTCAAAAGGACACCCGGCTTTCGCTGATGTCAAACATCGGTTACGCACTGATTTCGGATGTGTCACAACACATCAAGGCTTCGAAGGCGAAGAATAGAGGCAAGGGGGAAGTGAAACCATTCAGTATCTCTCTCATTGATTTGTCAAAAGCAGCTAAATCAGGGGCGGGGAAGAAGGTTGGTTGCATATTGCGATTTTTTTTTGCTCTTATTTACTGATTCATTCAACAGGGCAAAAAATCAAAGAGCGAAGAACGGGGAAATGACCAGCCTACACCTGCTCTCAAGGAGCACAAATTGTAACTGAGGAGAAGAACTACTGCCAGGCTTGCAAAGCCCCATGTGTCGTTCTGGATAACAGCGACCATCACATCCTCACGCATACTGAACTGGCAACATGGGCCTTGCTCGCAGTTGGTTGCATTCATTTCAGTCGCATCATGATATTGATTTTCCCATAGAGCCGCCATCAAGTGGTCATCCATGAACCCCCCAAAGACCTCGGTCTTGATGCAGGCCATGCCTAGCAGAAAAGAGCCAAGAATCATGCTGCCAACACTGCTCTAAACTCCAATGATCCTCTGGCATGGGTACAGGCCCTGGGCCCTGTAATACAGTGATTTCCCCATCAGTAATGATTTTTTCGAGGTCAGTGACTTGGCTATGGTGTCCGTTGACAAGCTCTCGGCACTTTCAGGGGGAGAAATGATTTTTGGGATTGCGAACTGTCCTGTCACCTATGCTAAAGATGACTTTGATATGCCTCCTTCAAAGCACTCCCGAGTTGATTGAAATAATCAAATATTCACAGCTAAAAGGCATACAATTCCAATTCTTTTGTAACATACTTTACAGATAGCCACAGTGGGGGTCGGAGGGCAGCATGGAAGGCAAGGGGACCCAAAGATAAGAAAATATGATATCACCTACAATATTTTTTTCCCTGTCGGTCTCGTAGCCCTCCCTGCCCTACGTAAGCAGCACGTGATGGGAAATTTGCCTTTTTGGGACATAATGCCGGTTGCCATAAAATAATACACTGTACACTGGGGGCGCCGTGCATTTTTTAATGAATATTCACAAAGAAGCTTGAGCTCATATGAAGTAGTTTCTCGCATTGATACCATAACGAGCATGCCAATTGTTCAGGTCGGAATAGAAGTATATTATATTGATCATATTCCCCCGATTCGTGCCAATGAATCGAAAATTGGATTCAATCAACTCCTATCCTTTCTCCCTGATAGTTGTATTTAATCCTTGTTCTCCACCTCAGCAGCATGTGCAATCAAGATCCGAGCGGAGCCAAATATTTCCTCGAGGCGATCCGTCCCCATTCGCAGCATCATTATCGCGCCGGAAAGTTCATCTGCTGTGGAGCCAATACATGCTTGTCGGCCGGCTGACTCGCGGGCTGCATCCTGGACTGAAGGGAATGCCCTGTGGACGAGGCTCTTTAATTCAGCAGACATGAAATCCTGGAGATGGCCATTGATCTCTTGCTTGAATGCCGCCATCTAAGCTATCTCTTCCCTCAACATTGTGATTTTCTGAGCGGATGAGGGTCAAACCACTGGTGTTAACTGAACGAAACTTACCTCTTGGGATGGTGACGGGGGAAAGAGAGAGAGAGAATAGCCGATATCATGGATACATATTGGCAAAACTTCACTCCACAAAATTTGAAATATCTGTCGCTATGTAAGATACAAAAAATGCCCAGTAGTGTGGTACAAGTGGTAGTGTTTGTGCTTGGATCCCTGGACCCATATAACACGAACTGGATTGGATGTGGGGTGCTCCCAAGCCGTTTTCCGAACTCCGGGGAGCAACTAAAAATGTCTGCGGGGTCTCAGAACCTTCCAGGAGGTCTCCAACCCTCTCAAAAAAAGTGATGTGCAATTTTTTTTCGCCGGGGGCTGAGTTGCAAACTCTATAACCCTGTGTCCTCATGTTTGAGAACAATTTATGTTTAGTAGTCAGAAACTACTGTTGGTCCCTTGAAGTCCAAGAAGACATCCTCAAATGATCTTGACAACTTTCTCAAGAAGGTTCAATCTTACCTGTATACTTCAGAGTGACCCGAACTCAATTATAAGCACTTTGTATTGGTTGCATGTGTGTGTGTGTTTGTGTGTGTTGGTTTTTGGTGTTCACGCCCAGATCTCAGTCTAGTCACATTTCAGCCCATACTTAGGTGCGCCATTTTACCGTCGGTTGAGTTTCTCCCAGTCATGTGGAGCCAATGTGCTGAGTCAAAGGATTGTTTTGTAAGAGGTTCAATGTACACCGCACACTGCTCACCGCCTACGAGATCCGCCTCAGCTGATCACGTGCTGATCCCGCACTTTTCGCTCCACCGTCTATGTTCGCCTCGTCCTCCTCCTCACCACACTGCCTCGCACTGCACCCTTCTGCCCGGTTCATTGGAAGCCATAGCACTGCGGCTTCGGCAAGCTCGGCAGCCACCACGTTCAGTCACATCACACGTGCCTCGTGACAGTGGCACTGACACAAACTTTCACCAAACCTCCGCGACCAGATTTCTTCGACTGGACACGTCCAAGGAAGCGTTAAAATGACTACGCCAAAATATCTGAAAGTTGTTGGTGCACCCAGCTCGTGTATTCATCCGATACTTCGGTCTTGAGTTCCCGATCGCAGGGTATGATCTTCACATTGTTCAGTAAATTGGCGGGGGTGGCTTCTCGAGGTGCGCATTCATAACGCGGCCACGACACTGAAACACATGGAATGACAGGGTTTTCCGCGCCATCAACATGTCGGAACATCGAGTGGCAGTGTGCAAAATTCATCATGCTCACAGCGCAAACAACTGATAAAGAGCGAAAGACTGTCGAAAAGGAAATGCGCATCCATGCAGCGTTGAAACACGGCAATATCCTTGAGTTTCTGAACACTGTTGTGGTCGAGTTGAAGTATCAAGATCATTATGTGCCAGGAATGTATATGCTCCTGGAGCTGGCTGCCGAGGGTGACCTCTTTGATAAGAGCGGTGCATCCCGAGTATCATCTTTTTGCACTCGGTTCTGAATACATTGCATTCACAGCGCCCGATATCGGAGTGTACGATGAAGTGGCACATTTCTACTTCAATCAGCTTATCGCTGGAATGGTATTTACTTCCCTGACTTATGTGTGCGCCGATTTAAGTCTCACTCGCGGTTAGGACTACATACACAGAGAGGGTGTGTGCCACCGTGATCTGAAACCCGAGAATCTCCTGCTGGACATCGCTCGGACCATGAAGATATCCGACTTTGGTCTCTCCTCTGTCTTCAAGCTCAAAGACACCAGCCGAACACGTACATTGAGAGAGAGATGTGGCAGCGTTCCATATGTGAATCCGGAGGTCCGCCAAGTACTTCCGATCCTGCATCTTCTTCTCAGTCCGTCCAGCTGAATAGTGATCAATTTTATGAAGTGGAACCCATTGATGTCTGGGGTGTTGGTGTTATCCTGTATACTCTGCTCGCTGGAAGTTCGTTCATTTCGTCGGTGTTCTCCCAGGAGTCAGTCATCCTCATGGTAGCTAGACACACCCTGAGATAAAACGATGCAGCAAATTCCGGAATTCACTCGATATTTGTCCGGGAGATCTTCCAAGAGCAGCCATGGAGCCGTTTCAACGGTGAAGCCCTCTGTCCGTGGAATTAACCTTTCCTTCTTCCACATTGATTTGTATTCTCTCTAGCATTGATCCAGAGGCTGGTGACTATCAACCTAGAGAACGATTCACCCCCGAAGACGCGTTTTTAGCATTCCTGGTGCATTCGGTATATCATTTTTCACAGTTTTTTCTTCATGTGAATGCTGTGCCCACAATTCTTTCTAGATGAGTCAACTGGCCAAGCAAGGGGCCGCTTCTCTGGTCCAGGCTTTGACACAATCCCTGAGAGCTACTGGAGACTTGGCGTTAGTGTTACGTATTCCAAAACTCTCTCGAGATAGCTATACTAAGTTAGAGGTTAAGTACGGTTCTGGCCGCGTCAATGGCGCATCCAAATAATTTGGTGCAGGAAACTTTTTAACACAATATTTCAGCAGATCTTAGGGAGCTAGAATAGTTGCATGTGGCACATGTATATTGTCGCAAAAGCTCATCCTGACCAGACTTGAATTGGTTAAGTACTGAGCTGAATCAAGTGTCCTATTAAGTGACCAAGAAATACACTGCTAAACAAGGCTGAGAATTTATCTTCTTACACTCATTCTAGTTGCAAGGGTGGTCCGAATTCTTTGCAGAATTGATTTATAAAGTATTACATGTGTATGCTCAAATTTCGGAGTCAGGGTCTCACAAGAAGACCATAGGGCCTTGTATATAATTCCCAGCGAGTTAAAAACCGGTTTATAAAGTTTGTTTGTAAACAGGGTGTTTATAAACGTGTTTACAAACATACCACCAAAATGGGTCCCAGGGCAGATCAAAGTGGAAAAATTTCCCCCACACAAGGCTTCATGACAATATTATGCTCTGTGGACGTCGCTCCCGATCCCAAGATGTATTGAAGTGACGGGGAAGATTGTACAAGAATATGTTGCCCTCGAACCGTGAGTTTCACTGCACTTAGACCCCTTAAACTGATTCACAATTCTATACCAGTCCCTCATACATCATCCGGCAAATCCAGCCCTTGTGAAATGTTAAATTAAAATTAAACTGAGTCCACAACACTGAAATTTCGAACCGAATTTGTTTCGTGCACACCCTCATCAAGGATTTACAAACTGACCAGTTCAGACCAACCATTCGAAAATAGGTTTATAAACAGCCGTTTATAAACCGGTATACATACGGGATTAATATACAAGGCCCTAAGGTCCTGGAAGAGCAAGGTCTGACTGTGCCATTGACCCGTCCTGTGCCATTAATCCATCCATAACTGTAACTCCAGGATGGAGGATGATGAGATCATGCTATCCACCGCTCACAACACGCAATTCCCACAGACACTCATGCTTTTCGTATGCACCACCATTCGTCTAACCTTTGGTGCTCCGAATTGATTGTGATTGCTTGTAGTCCCCAACACAGTCTGGCATGCGATACATGCCGCACCTCACACATTTGTCAGGTTTTAGTGTATTTTGGGCATAAGTCAGTAATAGTTTACTGATGCTGTGAGTGTTGTTTTGGGATATTAGTTAGTGTAGGTCGTAAGAGCGTATCTGAGTAGATCAGATAGCAAGATTTGTTAATTCTCAAGGCGAGTGACTCAAACTTCAATCAGTCAACAGAAACAATTACGGGGGACCTTGGTCTCAGTGGGCTATGCACTTAACAAGAGAATACTCAAGGCAAGACTATTTCCTATAGGCAGCTAGGGCTAGGAAAATAGGTTGAATCAGCTATAGACCAGTTGGCTAGCAGGCTCAGGGGTGAGAGTGTAGATGCTATGGTGTGGAGTGAAGTTAAGGTGTGGTGCTGTAATACTCCGAGGATCTCACAGGTGCTGTGTAAGTAACAAAGCATCTACATAAATTGGCCATGCACTAAACCATAGGGGCTAGTAGTTAATTAGTATGGAAACATTTGGCACATGGTTTCCACGTGGGTACAAGTTCAAATCAAACTCAAGTGGTTCTGGTCAATATTGATGGATGTGAAGGGACTTGAGTTTAAGCCGTTTGGAGGCTTGAGGCTCAGTCTGAGTAAAGTTCTCAGCCTCAGATAATGCTTAGAAGTGTTTGCAGTGCTTCTAACAGCTTAGTCCTCAGCCTGAGACTGGGGGCAAAGGCTAGCGCACCTGAAAGACAGGTGCCTTGACAAGAGGTCTTAGGGCATGTATTTGGCAGGCATTAATGCACCTTAGGATAGACAAAGGAAGGCTTTTTCACCTCGCAGGGGCCCGAAAAAGCCTCCCTTTGTCTTCCTATCTGCCTTTATCTGGTGTGTTCTCACCTGCCGAACACATGCGGAGTACCTCTTGTCAAGACACCTGTCTTTCAGGTGCCTTAGCCTTTGCCCCTGGTGTCAGGCAGACTAGAAGCCTCATTGTCTTACTTGTTTATTAGTATCAGCTACCTGCTAACACCATGCAAAAGTGAAGGTTTCAGGTGTGTGTATGAATTCACACCTTATCACCACAGTCCAAGAAGTTCTTCTTGAGTACTTTGCCCAGCCTGAATCCACATTTTTGTGAGCATTGGGCCTATATGGACTGCTATAACTGCCCTCGCATGCAGTGACCTGACTTGGGCCTTGGCATAGCACAGGTGGCGTGATTTGGAGAATAGCTATTGGGCAGAGAATTTTACCCAGGATGGCCAGAAAGTTGTGATGTTCCATTATGGATGCAAGCAGGAGCTCATGTTTGTATTCAAAAAGGGGGAAATAAATAAGCCATCAACGCAACATCAATGCAACATCCATGAGTAGGAAATTTGAGAGTGCCCTTCCACTACAATTCTACCATGTCAATGGAGGGTTAGCTCATGATGCCTCTTGCCATTGGAGGTCATATTTCACACAAGCACTGGTTCAGAATATTTGCTCAACCCAATCTCATCCCATCATGAATGACTTTGATCCGACCCTAGGTTGAGCTCCACAGTTGATGCAGATCACCTAGCTTCTTGAGTGATGGTGCATGTTCAACTCGCTGCCGTAACAAATACATAATTTATTTAAATCCCCATGGATTTTGAAACTGGGAAAGTCATAGCAAAGCTGATGATCCCTAGGGTCTCCGTCACCAATTTCTGAAAATCAACATATTACTCGAGAAATGGGCTCAAATGTGGCAAACCCCACTACCATCTCGGGCATTTCAAAAAAAAATCAAAAACCAGTCACGGTAGTTCTAATCTTGAGCTTATTCTGCATCAAACTGTCGACTCAGTTGTTCCTTTATGGTGTGTTGAGCTAAAATTACTGTATAATTACATTCAATTCAACCGGGGGGGACACGTGACCCAAATTAATGATTCAACCATTCGACCACGGCCGAAATTTGGTGCGACACTACCAAAAATTTTGATCACCAGAACGAAAACTTTCAATTTGCCATGTCACAGACACAATTTTGACCAGATTTCGAAGGGCCATGACACAATTTATATTCGACCACCCGGCAGGTGATGCGTGACAAACTACCAAAGTTCGCCATCAACCAAGGGGGGAGTGACACGTGACAGTCGAATTGAATGTAATAGTAGTACAGTATGCTGGTTGCAAAACTGGAACCGAGTGTCCCAGTGAACCAAACACAGCCAAAGCTGCCGGCTTTCGATCGAGTGATGCCCATCCCCAAATTATTAGGGGAGGAAGTAACTGACAGCGGGGGCAAAGGCTGCTGCACCTGAAAGGCAGGTGCCTTGCCGACAGGTTGTGGCACACGTGTTCAGCAGGTCTTTTCAGGACACCAAACACTTCTTTATAATTTAGCCCTTTGTACATAAAAAGGAAGTAAATTAATATTATGTATATTTGACTCAGAATAAAGCAAATGGTTGTGTGCAACATGCAAATAACTACAAAATTCAAGTGATAGTCACAGTGCAGCTGCAGATGACGCTGCACCCATGCCCAGATCTGTGGCTGTGCTGCGGCTATCACTTGAATTTCGTAGTTATTCACATGCCACACATGGCAATTTTCTTTATTCTGAGTCAAATCTACATAATATTAATTTACTTCCTTTCTATATACAAAGGGCTAAATTACAAAGAAGTGTTTGACATCCTGAAAGGACCTGCCGAACACATGCACAATACCTGTCGACAAGGCACCCACACCGACAATTATCATATTTAGGGCCCACCCAGGTGCAATTTGAACACCCAAGTGTCGAATTGCACATAGGTGAACCTGAAACTTAATTTACTTATAGTACTTTTGGTCCCACTGATTTTGTAACCTAAAGTAGTAGAATAAAATTATGATTCAGCTGCCCTGAAACCCATTTGAAAGCCTACAATTTAGATTACACGAAAGTCCAACTGAAATTGAAAACCAAAATTACACCAACAAGTATCATATTTTGGGTGAGCTGAAACTTTATTCGAAACGAGTCGGCAAATTTTCCCATTGGTCCGGGAAATGCCGAACCAATGGGGAATTTCTCGGATTAGTTTCAAATAAAGTTTTAGGTCACCCAAAATATGATAATCATCAGTGTGATTTCGGTTTTCAATCTCAGTTGGACTTTTGTATAATGTAAATTGTAGGCTTTCAAATGGGTTTCATGGCAGCCGAATCATAAATTTATTCTATTATTTTGGGTTACAAAATCAGTGGGACCAAAAGTACTAGAAGTAAATTAAATTTCAGGTCCACCTATGTGCAATTTGACACTTGGGTGTTCAAATTGCACCTGGGTGGGCCCTAAATATGATAATCATCGGTGTGACCTGCCTTTCAGGTGCGGCAGCCTTTTGCTCCCGGTGTGATGACTTAACACTACTAATGGGGCTATGACTCGCGTCGTGACGGTCCAGCTGGCAGCGGTAACATGAAGGAGAGAGTATGTACACGGTACTACGAATTACAGGTAAAATCAAGATGGGGAGAGAGTTGCGAGACGGAGAGTTCATCAGCCGCCGGGATCCTGAGAATGAGCCAAATAAGAATAAGAAAGAAAAGGATTGTCAGGTGATGTTTTTTGTGGCGTGAGTGAGTTGGTGGTCCGAGTCATTCTTTGGGGCACGACTAGTAACCTAAGTTGTGCGTCTGGTTGTAGCTAGGGCAGAGCTGGTCCCAGGCGGCTGCGCGACTATGGTGAGCCGGAGGAACGTTCGAGCGGCGTGCTAAGACTTACGAGGAGGGTTCTCTTTCGCCATATCGGGAATATCCTCCGCTAGTACCACCGCCATTCCACTGTGGGCGAATTGTCAGAGAAAGACCTGGGATGGCGTCGAGGATATACCCTTCCAGATGCCAGTCGACGTGGCAGTGAAGCATCCCTACGGATCGTTCCGTGAGCTGCGAAGAATGATGAATAACACGGGAATATACAAACATGGGCCTTTATTGTCAGTCACGAAGCTGTGGTCATTTCTTTAGTATTTAATGGGATCGACGAAGAAGCAAGAATACCGGAAAGTAGCGAGATCGTCCGCCGAAACTCCCGCATTCACGACGTCACGAATAACCTGGATGGTCCTATTTCAGGCCATTTTCGAACCACAAATGAGAAAATCACGCACGGGGGTTTGAAAGTTGTAGGTGGAGGAGTTTGCGCTGCGCACGACGTAGAAGTTGTGCTGCAAGGTATGTCAGTCTGAGAAGGAAATGTATTCCATTCGGAATCGAATACGTACGCCGTGCAAGTGGAATGGGTGCTATTAAACATATATGGGTTAGGATATCTAAATTGTTGTGGGACATGGTGCGGCTTACGGGTGCACCGGGTCCACCCCCAATAATGCTGATCTCGACGATCTTGTTTGGTTTGAACTCGAACAGGTTATTCTTGGGCAAGAGGTCCTGTGCCTTGTACTTTCCAGAGAGGATCTGTAGCAGGACGGGCGTGCTCGGGGTCACGAACGTCTGCACAACGACAACAGTTTATATCAGCAAGGCCATACTGTGGAGCAAAATTTGGAGACACACCGTCCCGTTGACCAGGAACTTGAACGTCGTGAGGTCGAGGCCGAGTTCGAGCCGGATGTTGTAGTCCGCGCCGCCGGGGTAGGGATTTCCGGGTGCCCTCGATGGCACAAGCGGGTGTAGCGACGTTTCGACGAGGGGCTGAGTGGCCACGGAGCTGGTCTTAGGGTCGGCCTCAGGGGCGCCGGCGTAGCGCAGGATCGCGCTGTTGGTTCCGTTCACGAAGCTCCCGACGTTGGCCCCATCCTGGTTTGGCAGTGCACGGATCCAATAGTTGCCCGCAATCTGGTTGGCGGTGAGAACGAAGGAGTAGCGCTGGCCGGCTGCAAGGGGTGAGTTTGCTGGAAGGGAAGGAGGAATAATACATACCAAAGATTTGGATTTGGTCGGCGACAACGGGCTTGTGGTTCACACCGTCTACCTAATTAGCGTTAGAGCATTCCTATCGGTGCTGGATGATAATCGTTACCTCAATTATTGTGAGATGATGCCCGTCGATGCTGGATGATAAACGTTAGTAGGAGGAGATGTCGCCGTACACAACGAACCCACCTGAAGAAGAAGTTCGGGTCACACGACAACCCGATCAGGCGGAACCGGTAGCGCTTTCCGTGAGTGACGTTGATTACCGCGAGATCGGAGAGCGGCTGTGTTAGTGGTTAGAAATGAAGAGCTTTGCACGACGATCTGCAACTTACGCCTTTCTCGTAGCGTCCGAGTCCGTTGATCAGGGTGGAGTTGAACTTCGGGGGTTGGTTCGTCGTGGCTTGCATTGCCGGATAGTGATACCAGTCCGCGAGCGTTATGATGGTCGACTCTACAGGAAGGTCATTATTCAGAGGACATTCGAGCCCATGGTAGGCTCACCATTGTCAACGTCTGAGCAGTTTGACACTATTAGTCCGAGTCGAGGCAGAATTAGAAATGACGTACCGTAAAGGTGCTTTGCCGGGTCGTTGGGATCATAAACTGTGGCCGAATAAGATTTCAAAGAAGAAAGTTAGACTGGAGCAAAGACGTGCCAACGAATGGCCCCCTCAAACCGTCACAATATTGAGTAGCTGTTGTTTGTCAACATTGTTTCTCAGAAGCCCAACGGAGACGCGACGTACACAAATGACTGTGGTACCAAAATGTCCCAGCTTGATCCCTGGATCAGTGTTCAACATGGCGTATTATCCGGGAAAGGATATATACTCACGGAACCTGAAAGCTATACGGGAATGAATGGCCAGGGGTGATAGGACACTCTGCGTCGGCGTCAGCAACAGTCAGCGAAGAAGGCCAGATTCTTACGGGTGATCCAGGCAGTGCCGTCGTTATAATCGTCCCACCGTGTTGTAGTATTCCATGCCAATGCTGTTGTGTTCGCGAATTGAGAACTAGAAGATGGGGATTTCCCGGCGGGAGGAACTCACAATACTGGTGTCCGTCAACATAGTGGCATCATTCAACTTGTCCTCGACATTGATCATGAATCGGTCTCCCTGGGATGATGTTAGTTTGTCCGGGCCGCGACGTGCGAAGTTACAAACCTTGTTTCCCTTTATGAGGGGTCCAGGGAAGGTACCGCCAGCAAGAACAGCTCTGGATTGGTCGGTAAGCTGAGATTATGCCTAAGGATGATAAAACGCACGAGCGCCGATATCCATCTGGCGAGATAACCTTGTTGACGATTTCCAGGGAAGTACTAACAGTAGAACGACCCTGGAAAGAAGCACTAGGAGCAGAACGACCCTGGTGGAGGATAATCATAAGCCCGAACTGGTAAAGAAACATCGGGCTGCACTCACGACTGAAACGGATACTGCGCGTGTTCTGGAAGCGTAGAGAAAATTAACAAGGCAGCGGACAGGAACATGGTGTCCCTGGGGTGAACCAAAGAGGTCGCTGGAGAAGATAAACTTTGAAAAGGGGGGCCGAAACGTATGAGGAACGGCAAACCGTCGATCACCCTTTATATCAAACGACCGCCGTACGAAAATACTACGGCACTCCCGGGCCTTCGGTCGACACCGATGTCGGTAGTGTTGGCGCAGTGCGAGCCGAGTCGAGGCCGTGTGGCCAACTCGTCTCCACTCGATCAAACGAGTTGACACGAGTTCTAATGAGTCGAGTCGAGTCGAGTTGGTAACGGTGTGATTACCAGTGACAGCAGTTACTACATCTATCAAACAACTATCGAATCTCTTGCAAATTTCTTGCCTGGGCCCTGTGTATATTGAATATCATGTCGCTGGTCGCGGTGACCACTTCACCAACTAGCTCAAGGCCAATGCTTCCTAAGAGACTTGATTACGATGAAGAAAGGAAAAATGGACACGTCGAATGTCGCAGTCGGTATCCGTCCGAGTCGTGTCCGGTCAATTAAGCTTTAAACAGTTACGCATAACCCACTCTCTTCTGAGACGGGGTTCCATCGACGACCTGTCAGCAAATTATCGATTTGAGCTGGACAGACGCAGTCTCCTACCCAACCTCAGTTACGAGGTTGGGGAGTGTCAGTAGTGATATTCACTGTGGATTCTGAAAAGAATTCGAGAATAATACAAAAATAGAAATTGATGATAGCCCATCAATCCATCCCTTCTAGACCGCCAACTTCAAGCTACTGTACTATTCAGACCAAGTGTTCACGTAACGCGTAACAGCCGATTTTTCAAGGCTTCTAAAAATCGCGACAAATCAAAAGAAAATGTATCGGCCATCTCGGTGATCGAAATTTCCGAAATTTGTGAACACTCGATCTGAATGGTACAGTACTTCAAGCCCCAACCCCTCTAAGGAAACACTAGATATCGGGCCCTGTACTCATCGGTGCCGCTCCGGATCGAATAGAGAGACGGGACGAGACGGGTTTCACCGGGTGATGAAACTGCCTTATGTGGCTGGACCTTGCAGGACCATTGACTCTGTCAGTCGCTTTAATTAACGGCGATTAATATTACAGGCTTGATTTATTCCATTGGGGACCACTTGGCTACGGGTTCTTTTATTGGGGGCGACGGGATAACCCTCCGCCTGAGGCAACTTGTCAAAACGCCGGGGCCACAGCGATGATTGGAAGATTGTCGAGCAGCAGGAGCTGATGCCAGCCCAGTTAGGCATGATCGTCGCAAGATCGTCGTGCCATTCATCATTAGTCAGCAGAGTGGACCTATTCGAAACTGGCGGTACACCATTTTTGGCCTTTATGAAACAATCAGCAATATATTTATGCAGAATACGGAGGCAAAGATAGACCAAAGTACCATCGGGGCCAACAGTCAGTACTGTTCGCACGGCTTCAAAATTGATTGAGAAATTTAAAAAGAATTGCCTCCCACCCACATCGAAGTCCGAGTCGACAAGACAACGGACCGCTTTGGCAGCGCCATTGCAGACGCTGTCGCTTCATCAATACAGGAGGGCTGGCACCTGTACATATGTAGTACTACTACAGGTATACTTCATTTCAGGTGACATCGGGGCTGTTAAACCTGGACCGCACGGTCGCCGCTGCATAGTGGACTCGTCCGTATCAGGGTAGGTTGCTATCATCCGGGCACTCGGGTGCTTTCGGGAGCTGGCCTCCGCGTATTCATGGCTATCCGTTGTCCTAGGATTTTGGCAGCATATTGATTCAACCACATCCGCGTTATCCCACTATCCCGGCTTAAGATTCCTCCTGGGCAATTGCTGGGCAGACAAACCTGACGGCCGTCAAAACATCGGTGACCTCGGTGTCGGTGAAACAAGCTCTGAAGGTCTGGACACCACCGCAGTGCTTCGGAAGGCTTAACACCCCCGGTTTCCGACACATAGATGGGCGACCCCTCTCAGCACAGAGTAATACTAACAGAACCTCTCCGGGGTACAAGGACCGATAAAACTAGGATCACGGGATCTTCCCCCATACGTGAGATGCCAATGGCTGATTTTTCCTTGCCCGAAATGAAGCTCGAAATTCGCGTAGCTCACAAAAGTTGCGCATGCGACCGAATCGATGCCGAGATCGAAGGTTCGGCATGTATTTAGTCACTGAGCTGCACGCTTCCCTTTGCTCACTACGCTGAAGCCATTTTGGACTTCCAAAACAAGAAACTTCAGAATGATTTTTGTCAGCTCTGATCATCTGACGTGGGATTTGGTCGCGTGCCGGAAGGCGTGCCGAATGCCGTAGGTTCGGCAATTCACCGGCACCGCACAATTAAGGTACAAGTTCGGAGTGTTCAGATGGATACTGATGCCGATTGTCTCAGGGAGCGGTTGTCCCAGCCTCCTATGTGTGTACTGACAGTCTGAAGGTATGTAGATGGATTCAATCGCAGACTTAGGAAAATCCCGGATCAAATTCACCTTACCGCCATCACGGTGAGCTCAGAATTCTTGTCCAGCGGCAAATTCAAAAAGTGGCGCGAGGTCAGCGAGCTACTCCCACAGTGTAAATTAGTCCACATCCCGCATGGTCAGGACGTGCATGGAACCCAACACCCAATCCGGCTAAGGCTCCAACCATTTCGTTTTCGTTTGCGGCTTGGCGCAAACCAAACGGAAACGGTAATTAAACGTTTGAAAACCGTTCAAACAGTTTTTAAACAGTATTTCCCCGAGGGCATGGAGTACAGGTGCGGAGGGAGTGGAGAGACCAGTGATGATGGTTGAAATTGTCGGGTCAGTTCTTGCCTTCAACACGCACACCGAAATGCATTGGGTGGAGATGGATTAGGAGTTGATGGCTGTGGGCGGAGATCTCCGTGTGTCATCAATCACACTGAGCGCCGTTCGGGGAATCACTAAGTGACTCGATATTTCTTTTCGTGATGGTTGTTTGTGAGTATGAATTTGATGTCCTTTTGTGTTCTAACATCCACTTGTGATGTTGCTGTAGGCTCAGATAAATATTCAGTGAGTTGCAACCGTTTGAACCATTTGTGTATTATTCGTTTACCGTTTGCGCAGGTCCGCAAACTAAATGGAAAAAGAAACAGCTTTGCTGTTTAAAACATTTTAAAATGGAAATGGTTGGTCCATACTGTGAAAACAGCGGTACTACGCGTCCAGCAGCGCGAGTTTGATTGGGGTCGGGTCATGGAGGAATAGGATCTGATAGCGGATGGTCCACACCTGTGCTCGATACGATGTACCAGCAGGCGCTCCGTTCGATTTGGGGTCAGGTCATGGGTTTGATCCTTCAGTATTTTCCCTGCCCGCAAGGCTGTGCTGCGAGGAGAGGTTAATTCCTTGAAGGATTGAGAGGGAATTGGATGCCCCGAGGCAGGGGATCAGGACTTGCATCCCGTGATGAGGACTTGTAGAAGGAATCAGTTAGCAGGCCTCTGTTCGATTCAGACTCGGGGAATGCGCTCCCAGCGGATTTCTTTTTCTACGGGAGAAAGGCTGAAATCTTTTATTTTTTCCATCGCCATAGGTGAAGTGCCACAAAATATAAGTAGTATTAATTGAACATTAAACATTCCGTGTGTTCGGCTGTGTAATATTCCTCGCGGGATTTGTGTCCGTGGCTGGGTCGGTACCTCGAAAAGGCCGGCACCCCATACCGTGCCGTCACCACGACTAAACCACAAGGAGCTCGTAATCATTCTCGTTCGCAGCAACGATCCCCGCCGCTTGCAGCTCAAAGTAGCTGTGCCTTTTTTCAAGTCTACGTCCACAATCTACCCTGTGCATCCCAGTAGATTCATGCGCGGTTTGTATGTGCATACAGCTCCCAACTGCAGGCGAGCCATCAAATCCGTCTTCGAGCCTTTTCTTGTGCACAGTTTTGGGCTCTTCACCGTCTCTGTGTACTGTATGTTCTCTCCTCATCTCGATACTAAATCTCTGACCCATTTTGATCTGAGTCACTCCGAAATCTTTCGAAAAGAGACAGGAGTGTTGCATCGATAAGGCCTGGACTCGAGCTCCCAACACCACCAATAATGCTCCCTACCAAAATTGTCGATAAAATCAATCCTTAGTCCAATACACTCCAATTCTATTCCATGGACTTGCAGCCTCGTCTCTCGCAAGCTGAGCACGCCTCCACAGCTCCATCTTGATCTCAAAATCCGACATACAACGATTCGTAGACCTTCTGAAAAGTCCAGAAAACACATTCACCCCTATCGTGCACACCCTGGAGCTGGACACGGATCCCGACGAGTCTGCTTTCAATGAATGTCTGCCGCTGCTCTTCGCATGCCTATACACCTTCACGTACCTGAAAGCACTTATACTGTGCAGGGTGCAGCTCTACTATGACTTCAAATTCCCCCTTGTCCTGAGTGTTGTCAGCATGGAACTCACTGCTGTTTGAGCACACTCGCTGCCCACACTGGGGACAATAAGCAATATACAGGGCCTGTATATCCTCAGTATATGCTCAGTTTTTTAAAAATCCCTAGAATATACCCACAAAATATGGAGGCTGTATATCCTCAGTATTTTTGAAACATACTGAGGATATCCTTACAATATCCTGAGGTCTGATGGTGTTATATACGTGCACATGGACTTCAGTTCATCTCCGATCTCTGCACCTCCGAATGTTCGGAGGCCGAGACGGTAGATCATTGGGTTTTTACGCGATGAAGGTTTACTGAACATTTCCCGTTTAACCGTTTTACTGTTCCTTCTCAACTTCTCATTTATTGTTTTGCTTACTCAGCTAACTTCTTCGTCCAAATTTGGACTCTCGCTTATTGTTATGTTTTGATCTACCTTATTTAGGTTAACAATAACGGACTTAGTATAAATACGATTTAATACCCTCATGTACTTCAGTTTGATTATAAACATTGGTTTGCTCTTCACTTTGCTTCCGAGTCTTCCTCCGGTGTCCATTGAGACCCTGTCTACCTCTGTCTTGTCCATTGGCCTAGGGTAGTACCATACCCTTACCTTCCTGTGATGTTTGCGCTCACTTTTGATATCTCCGACCTCCAACTTCTCCGAACTTCTGACCGGAGACCTCTGGTGATATCCCCCTTATTTGGCACGGGATATAACAGTATAATCAAACTCATCTATCCTTGGCTGGTTCCTCATGTCTTTCCCCAATAATCCCCCCATCGGTCGTGACCCTCGGGACTCTCGGCTCTTCTCTTAGATTGTTCCTTTGACTCCTCCGACCCACACAATGGATGACATTCCGACATCATTCCAGGGTCCTTACCCTGCCCCTGCTTATGTCTCCATTTGCGGACGGTGTTCTGCTCCTTCTGCACCTCCCACCATTCCAGTCAATGTTCCGGGGCTACTTTATAGCCCTCGGACCCCGGAGAACCCAACTGTCTATCCAGTCTCTCCGTATCCCGTGGGGCATCAGTATCAGGGCAGGGGAGGTCGGGGACGTAAACACTGTCGGCGTGTGCGATGGAAATAAGCTGGAGAGTGTCACGGACAACTCATCAGAAGAGAGGTCAGGGTTGGTGGATGAGGGTCACAGAAGGAATCTCCCACTGGAATCGCGAGTTGGGTACGGCCTGCTAGCCAGATTATGGTTTTCTTATTGGGGGGCTTTCTTGGTGTAGAATCGCGCTGCTGTCACCAGATGGAGACATAGTCTCGGGTGCAGAGCAAGAGGGGAAACGATGGAATCGGCGGAGACAGAAGCAGGGACTGCAGTGGAGACCAGGATGGCGGACTAAAAGGACTGTGGGATGGCAAAGACCAAGGAATGATTGTTTGTTGTGCTGCATGGTGTGTGGCTGCTGTGTCTAACACAAACAACCCCTGATGTCCGGATGTGGAGTGCACCAAGTGCACTGCCACAATGTCCACCGGTTCACCCCAGGATAGATAGTGTGTGGTCAATTGTTCAGCTTGACCTTGCACGGTGGTATCTTACCCATTCTTGAAAGGAAATATATATCTATATACTTAGGGGCTCAATACTCTACCACAAATTTGAATCTTTCTCGGCTGGCACACCCAATAAAGGAATATTTCTACTTAGGTAATAAGGTTAATCGAAGGTGGAAAATTCCGTACCGCAATCAACCATTGTAGAAAGTTTATACATTGATTTACTACGAAACTGCCACCAAAAGAGCTTCAATCAGCAGCTGGTTCGAAACTTGTGTATTTATTCTTTATTCACAAGCTGTGAAAGGACTGGTGAAAGAGCAACTTTCAGCAGCCCTTTCTGCCATATTGATACAAGGACTTTCAAAATGTCTTTGTTCATAACAAAGGATTTTAAAAAATCCTTGTTTCATCATGCCTGAAAGGGCTGCAGAAAGATTTCTTTTTGACATTGTTTTCATAAGTCACTGACAATGAATAACTGTCTTGGTTTCAAAACAGCTGCTGATTGATGCTCTTTCAGTGGCAGTTTCATAGTAAATAAATTTATAAACTTTCTACAAAGGTTGATTGTGCTACAGAATTATCTACTTTCAATTAACCTTATTACCTAAATAGAAATATTGCTTTATTGGGTGTGTAGCACACCTGGATTTTTCCAGAAAATAAAGAGAATATCATTGTAAGCACGTGAAACCCATAAGTGTCCTGCAGGAACCAGTATCGAATGAAGGTATTCTCGACCATAAATATGGGGTGTGAAGGCAAACCCAAAAAAAACATTCAAATCAGTTCTCTCCATCATCTGAATCCTCCTCCTCCTCCACCACCACATCCTGTCGTTCATCCCGCTTCTTGTATAAATCTTCAAGCAGCTCCTGAGTATACTGTTGCCATGTATGCTCAAATGCATGTCCGTAGGCATCCTTGCCCCTGGTAAGAAAGGCTTCTGCCTCTGAAAATCTACTTTGGGCGGTGCACAGCTTTCCCTGCCCAAGACTTGCATTGATCTCTGTGTAAAGAGCCAGAGCAGACAGCTGGGCTTAACGAATGATGACCTGCCCAACCCTCATTGATTGGGCTTTGACCGTTCTTCACATTTCAATTAAACGGGCATGTCAGAACTAAATTAGCCAGAGATGGAGCGCTTCCGCGAGGTGCGCCCGCCGTAATCCGAACCTAAATGTACTTACAATCGGCTGAGCTGCGCGCCTGTAGGAACTTGAAGGAAATCACAGAAAAGCCGTGTGCAGTGTCAATAATTTCTCACTGTAGAGTATGCCCAGTCTAACGTATTTGATGTACTCGAGCGGAAAAAATGCCTTGCTGAGATGATCAGCAGGGTTCAAAGTGCGAGGGTGAAACAAAAAGCGAGAAATCTTGCCAAATAAGCCAGGAAATCCCCAAACCAAGCAGAAGTCCAGGGGGCAGCTCAACATGGAGCGCCAAGCAGCGTCAAGTATTCGAAAAGTTGGACACAGTTTGTGAGACAATTGATGAGAATGCAACGACGGAATGCGACTCACATCACAGCCTATGTACCGCGGCACAGTGTGGATTTTTACGGCGAGCACCGCTGGGGCTGAAACGCTGCGTAGCACGGCGATGATAACACAAGCGTGGCGGTGATATAATATATGAGTACATACATACCGACGAGTAATCGAAAGCAACTCAAGAGTCAACATACGAACAAAAGCAGCTATTATTACTCGCCCATAGACCGGTGACCGTCTGTCTATGAAACTGTCGATAGACAGACCGGTCGATCTGAGTTTGAATTCTCGATGTTAAGCGGGTTACCATATAAGGTTATTCCGGACCGGACATTCCGTGCGGGACCAAACAACGCCATCAAACTCAGATTTATTCTCTAGAGCTCAATTCCTAACCTTTTGACCTCAAATAAATGTGAATCAAAAGGCACAGGCCAGACACAGATTTTCTCCCTTTGGTCCGAATGAATATTTTAGGCGACAACAAAAATCAAGAATAACCATATTTGGGAAGCCGCTCAACATCAAGATTTCAAACTCAGATCGACCAGCCTGTCTATCGACAGTATCACTTTTGATACGACAGGCTGGTTTCGAGCCTAACTCGCCCAGTGCGGGAATTGCGTGAAGCGTACAGCATGCAATTGAACCCCGAGCGTTAGAAACGAGGCTGAAAACTGACGCTCGGGCACTCATCGAGAAAGCCCCACCCGACTCACGGGGAAGGACGACGATGATGTACCTCGAGGAGAACAGCGCGCGGGATGACACTGAATCAGAGGGCCACGGGGGGGATCACAAGCTGACGACATTGAAAGTGAGGTTGCTCAGCGAGAGAACTTGGCACTGCGCACTCGAGAACACGAGGGTTCGAGCCCTGAGAATGGAACGCAGCGCTGTCAAAACCGAGCATTAGACGGAATGATGCCGGAGAAGGATAGGATCCTCTGCTTCAAATAGGGCTGTACGTTCGAGACCTGCGAGCTGCCGTGAAGCTGAATAAAAGAAGCGGCGAGTATCCAACACACGGAGAAGAATTAGTACTTCAGTCGTTCAGTGGGGAAGGCTAACCATTCAATTTGAAATGCGGCGCTACGAAGCGCGGGGATGGGACGCAAACTTTCGCGTCGCAGCGGACGTTTAAAACGTGCTAGACGGCGCGAAGGAACATGGTAGGGCACAGGTTCGTGCACTTCCGGAAACGGATTTTGAGAATATTTCGCTGCTGGTTTCGGGAAGAGAATTGGGTAGACCATAGAATCCATAGCATTTGCGCGCGACAGAAAGCTGACTGAACCTAGCCGTGAGCCGGTCCATTTCGGTATTCATTTGGATGAGGTGCGCCCGCAGAGCGAGTGTCTAACACGGAGGGAAAACTGTATCTGTCCAGAACGTTCCCTGCATGCAATTCAGCAATGTCGAACCTCTCACTCAACTGCTTCCCAGTAAACCAATCGTTCAGGTTCAGCCCAACCCAACGCCTTGCACTCGTTCGGCGTCCGTAGTCGTTAGTGATGGCAAGGTTCGGTTCAGAAATAGGTTCGAACCTGAACCAAACCGAACTGAACCCCAGGTTCAGGTTCAATGTTCAGGCTATCATGATTTTTTCCGAACGCGTTCGAACCTGAACCTCAATTGAACCCCAAAGGCCCTGTTTTAACCCAGTTGAGCCTTATTTTCCCGAATTTCGCACACCATTTCACTGGTCATACTCTCTATCATCCGTCATCCTCCTTCCGAATAACTCTAAAGGCTCCTCACCGTGGTTTTACCCTCGCAAGACTCAGCCGGTATGTTGTCACATGATCTGTTGAGTACGGAGTTGTTCAGATTGCTGCTCTGTAGGCGTCGTATATGCTTGCAATTGTTCTGGGACGGAAGTTCCAGTACACCAGACCACTAATAGTATTTTTTGTAGCCCAAGGTAGGTCATTTTGGGCCTGGGAAAAACTTTCAGGTTCGACAGGTTCGAACGCGTTTGAACGCTGAACCGAACTTTAACACAGGTTCAGGTTCAAGGTTCGGGAAAAAGGGCCCGAACCTGAACCGAACCGAACTTTGCCATCACTAGTAGTCGTACGCAAGATGAATTTCGATGATTCGCGTCTCATCTCAACCGTGAGCCGAATCCCGTGCGTTCAAGGTTCGTTGGATGGGATGCTGGTGTGCTGGTCTGCGAGTGCGCGAGGACGAACATGTGGGTGTTGATTTCAGGGCACTTCAGGCTACCCTTATTACCTACCCTTAGGGATAGATTATTTCTTATGGAATAACTAGCGCTAGGGAGGTGTTTTTCAAGGGTCCCTCCCACGTTCTGGGGACGTCCCACTGCTCGGGTGGGGACTTCCCAGCTGTGGTCCTGGGATGTCCCACGCGCCGCAGGCGGGCAAAAATTTTGCCTTTTTTGGCAGGTGTGGGACATCCCCCGGCCGCAGGCCGAACCGAAAAAATTGCCTTTTTTAGCGGTTAAAGTTGGATATATCCCCCATGTAATATTTTCCCTTCCACCGCTGCTCAGGTACCGCTCCGCCCTTGTGTGTCAGATGGCTCTGCACCTGCTGCTACTACCTTGCCCGTGTGCGGCTTGCATGCACCTCTGCCTTGCGTGTCGTATGGGTGTGCACCAATTGCCTCTGTCCCGCTCGAATACGCCTCCGCATTGTGTATCAGATGGGCCTGCATGAATGTGCCTCCGCCTTGCACATTGGATGGGTGTGCACCGACCGCCTCTGTCCCGCTCCAATACGCCTCTGCATTGCGTATCAGATGGGCCTGCATGAATGTGCCTTCGCCTTGCACATTGGATGGGTGCGCACCGACCACCTCTGTCCCGCTCGAATACGCCTCCGCATTGCATATCAGATGGGCCTGCATGAATGTACCTCCGCCTTGCACATCAGACAGGTGCGCACCGACTGCCTCTGCATTGTGCGCCGTGGGACATGTGGGACATCCCATGAGCAAATGTGGGATGTCCCACTTCAATCGAGGGGACGTCCCACAAACACATGTGGGATGTCCCACGGAGCCATCTGGGACGTCCCACGAAATCATTTGGGACGTCCCACGAAACCATTTGGGACGTCCCACGAAACCATTTGGGACATCCCATGAAACCATTTGGGACATCCCACGAAAACACCTGGGACATCCCACACAAACACCTGGGACGTCCCACTTTAATTGTGGGGACATCCCACTTACTGTAGTGGGATGTCCCCACAGGTGGGAAATCCCCCTTCAATAATGTGGGACATCCCACCTCGGTTCATTGGGATGTCCCACTGACAGGGGAATTCCCAGTCAGAACATCACATAGAGGTGGGATGTCCCACACATAGAGGTGGGATGTCCCACGTCTATTTATTTGAAGGTGGGATGTCCCCACCTTTATTCTTTTTAAAGTGGGGCATCCCATCCCAAGTGGGGATTTCCCTCGTTCCTCGTGAAACCTCTGTCTGGAGGCAAATCAGCTTGACTGACACTAAATTATGTAATATCAACCTGCATGCTCGTTCCCACATTCTCCCCGATCGGTTTGACCAAAATTTCCCAATTGGGACATTGGCGGTAGTGGCCGGATTGGGAAGCCACATTTTTTTTTTTGCCGACACAAAAAAACCTTTGTGTTGACACAAATTACATTGTTTTATGCCATATTACATAATAATTACCCACTCGCTCTTTTCCGCACCTTCCCCGACCGGTTTGACGAAAACTTCCTATTTTGGACATTGGCGGTAGTGGCCGGATTGGGAAGCCATCCTTTTTTTTTTGCCGACACAGAAAAACCTTTGTGCTGACACAAATTACATTGTTTTATGCCATATTACATAATAATTACCCACTCGCTCTTTTCTGCACCTTCCCCGACCGGTTTGACGAAAACTTCCTATTTTGGACATTGGCGGTAGTGGCCGGATTGGAAGCATTTTTTTTTTTGCCGACACAAAAAAACCTTTGTGCAAATTACATTGTTGTGCTCACTTGACTCAATGGTTAATATGCCTCACCTTTACCTTACATAATTTTTCCTCCACTGCCCGCGCGTTCAACTCGCACTAACTGTATTGTTTTGTTCTTACTTCCTGAGTGCACCGCGAACTGCGTAGTGTTCCCCTATAATTCCTCACCCGGTACGGCTAGTGTCATGTAGTGGTTATCGTCTCCTGAGGTATTCTTTATGTAATCATTTTGCCTCGCTCAGGCGAGTGTTCGAATCCTGCCAAGTTCCTCATTTTATTTTATTTGCCGTTTCGTTCACCTATGTTCGCTACATCATTGTACTACGTTGCTATGTATTTTTTGCACGCCTTTTCCCGCGTCCAATGTTCCTTTATTAAACTCATTATAATTTCGACCAAGTTGTTTTCTTTCCTAACATGCGCAAACAACCCATCGCATCCCAAAAGGGAGGTTTTATTTCGAGGCTGGTATCAGACATCACAAGGTCGTCGCATTTTAAACAGATAGGTACAGCATGTGTGGTATAAGGTAGGGCAACACAAAATTGCAGATACAGGCAAGTCATAGTCCATAGGCATAATAAGGCATAAGGCATAATTGTAGAGATATACATATCAAGAGCGACCACAGAGCAGAAAACTCATCATCTACTCAGCCCAAAACGTACCGTTCGGAGTCATACCGCTACGGTCGTCCTCTGTCGCCAGCACGGGCGTAAGGTCTATCGGCTAGGCGTTTGTACCTCTTGTCGCGTACGAATACGAGGGTGTATCTGTCTGCTCGGCTGGCCTCTTCGACCCTCTGGAACCCGGTGGCATACCAACTTTGGTGGGCTCATTTGGCACGTTGAAGCGGCACTTGTATATGACGGGCGCGACACTGACCTCGGGTGTTTCTGGAGGATCCACTGTTGAATCGTGCTTCCTTTTCCTGGAGTTCGACTCGCCCCTCATGCTCCTTGAGTTGGAAAGTTCCGCCTCGCGGACCGGCGACAACGTCCGGATCTTCTTATTCGGCCGTGCGTCCAATCCTCCCACTGTTGCTGCGGCGCGAGAGGGGGACTGTCGGCGGTCGAGGAGCCGCGAGGAGCCGGCGCGAAGGGGGGACTGTCGGCGCAAGGGGAGCCGCGAGGAGCCGGCGCGAGGGGGGGACTGTCGGCGCAAGGGGAGCCGCAAGGAGCCAGCGCGAGGGGGGACTGTCGGCGGTCGGGGAGCCGCGAGGAGCCGGCGCGAAGGGGGGAATGTCAGCGGTCGGGGAGCCGCAAGGAGCCGGCGCAGGATGGGGCACGACCAGGTGATTCCTGGCGCGGGGCTGGGGCTCGTGGTGCTTGCCGGTACTGTCGGCGATCTTCACGTTCCTCCGGCGACCATTCGCGAGGACGAGTGAACCCGTACCCGATGTCCTCTCGCCTGCCCGGTGATCTAGAGCGTTCCCCCGGGGGGCGGGAGTCATGCGGCGCGCCGGCGGGCGAGCGCCCTCGATAGCGACCCCCGTCACAGGACCTCGACCCCGAGTGCCCCCGATAGCGACTCCCGTCGCGAGACCTCGACCCCGAGCGCTCCCGATAGCGACTCCCATCGCGGGACCTCGAATGCGAGCGCCACCGATCCTCGGGCTCATGCTGGACGGCCGCCGAACGCGCAGTGTGACCTCGCTTATGTTGGGCGCCAGGTTCCGTTCTTTGCTGACGGCCTCGTTGTACGCCGCGCTGTCGCGCACGTACAACAGGGTTTCGCTCGCAGTGGACACCAACGGCAGGCCCCTGTTGGGCCTCCAACACAGCATCTTCTCGTCTATGAATGTTGGTCAGCAATACACAATGTTTCGTTGCACGATCATAACACACCTTCGTCCCAAGGCATGATTGCCATTGGATCGCCTGTGTCATCATCCTCGTCCTCGTCATCATCTGCCACCATCTTGTATTCATTGGCTTTGCGCAAGGCCGGTATGAACGTGTCGTACTGCTGGGCCTGGACTTTCTTGATATTAAACGAGCTCCCCACGATTAGGTCAGCTTCCTGCAGCGCCACGGGGTAGTTCTGCACGCGGAACTGGTGTTTGAAGGCTAAGTCGAGGAGCCTGGCCCCCCACACCATGTTCGCCCCGATTTTTTCGGTGCACGCAGCCTCTACATATACTATATTAGTCTGCGTCAAAGATATCGCCGCGCTGTAAACTTACGAAGCTGTCGCGCCATGATGGTGGCAAATACACGGCGATTCACGTCCCGCATGTTCTCGTTCTTCTTGTTGGCAGCAGGGCGACAGGCAGCGGACCCCCCAAGCCTCCACGCGCCTTCAACTCGATCATCCTGACGTCCAGCCCGTTAGTTATTTGATTTCATGGTAGTTTTGGCTATTAGACGCACCCGAATATATGTTCGTAGTCCTTGAGAGTTTGGGTGAGCGCGTGCGGCTGCCCACTCCGGTACACCTTGTATGTGTCCGTCGTACCAAAACTGAAGCTGGCCTGGCCGTGCGTGTCGACCATGAAGCCGAATATATGCACACCGAGCCCATCACACAGTGCGCGTGTCTGTTATCGGTGTCAGTATGTCCCTGATAAGCTTAGTAATGCAATACTGCGCACCTGTTGAAGGATAGGTTTCAGCCCAGCCTGCACCTTGCCTTTAAATTTCCCCTGGTCGCGCCACGCGTTGGTGGCATTAGTCATCAGTTTGTTGCGCCACTCGCGCAACCACAGCAACTTCTCCAATACGGCGTCGGAGTTCTTCAGTTGGTCGTCCGGCAGGCCACACGCCTTCTTCAACGCCGCGCGAGACGCTTGATTATACGATTGAATCGACGCTAAAAGGAGGGTTTGTTAGAAATTGGACATGTATGGCGAAGCGGGAAATACTGACCTCCTTTCACCATAGGGTGCTCATTAGCGTACCACTGTTGCCACATGTTCCATGCAGACATGCCCCGCGAGCCCTTGACCACGGTCCCGATGCTCTGGTGAAGCGTGTGCGCCGACTTGCCGCATTTTTTGGCCAGTACCTCCACTGCTGCCAAAAACTCGTCATTAGCAGCCACTAGCGCGGCGTGGATATCCGAGGGAATAGGCCCTGCTCTGTGACGTCCCCGTCGTCCTCGTCCTCGTCCTCGTCCTCGTCCCCGTCGAGATCACGAACTTCCTCGTCCTCGCCCCCCGCCTTCGCCTTTTCCTTGCCCTTCCCTTTGCCGGTCGCCTTCTTGGCAACGTCCGCCTTCTTCTTCTTCTTCTGTTTCGGTTTCGGCTTCGACTTCGACTTGGGCATAACACCGTCCTGGTAGCCATCGCGCTCTATGTCGCGCTCGAAGTCGATCTCGTCCTCCTCCTCGTCTACCTCAGATGGAGGGCGTGAAACTGCCCGCCCCAGCCGCGCCGCCGTCTTCTGTTTCTGCCTTTCTAAAAGGGCCTTCGCCTTCTCGTAGTCGTCAGAGTCGGGTTCGTCAGAGTCGTCCTCGTCGCCCTCGACGTCCTCGTGGTCGGACTCTGCGCGAACGGAGGACGCTGCGGGCGGAGACGACGGTGGTAAGGGGGTTGGGCGAGGAGGGGGCGGTGGACGGCCAGATCGCGAGTGTACGAGGCCGCGGGAGACGACGGTGGCAAGGCGGTCGGACCACGGGGGGCAGGGGAACGACTACGAAGGTCCCCTGATCGGACTGTGGAGACGACGTGGTATGGGGGTTGGGCGAGGAGGGGGCGGTGGACGGCTACGATCCGGGTGTAGAGGCGCGGGAGACGGGCAAGGCGGGGGACACGAACGACTACGATCGGCAGAGTTCGCCGACGAGGGTGCGGCGCCGATTAGTGCGGGGGGCGAGGAGGGGCGGTGGACGGCTACGATCATGACTACGATTGACAGAGTCCGCGCGACGAGGGCTGCGACCGCGACGAGGGGAACCAGTGCGGTCGGGTGGGGCATGTACGATTGCGAGCGCCTCGGGCCAGGCGGGCTGCGACCACCGCGCGGGGAACGGCTGCGCTCGGCGCGGCTGGGCGAGGGGGTGCCACGAGCCGGGCTCCGGCCGCGACGCGGAGAATGAGGGCGAGGGGAGGGCCGCAGAGTATCGTGTGATTGCGAGCGCCTCGAGGGAGGGCGGCTGCCACGCGGGGGATCACGGCGATCGTCCGGGGAATGCGACTGAGGACGAGGGGAACGCCCTGGGGAGGGGGAGATGTTGTAAATCATGCTCTGGTCCATGGACGGCTCGCGTTCTTCTCTCTTGATAGAGCGGATTGCAAACTCGTCGATCTCCATGTACCCCGGCGTGTTTCGGTCTTTGAAAGGCGGGTTGTCTTTGTTGACGGGTACGCCTTCGAAGTCGACGATCTGGATAACCTCGTCTTCGTAGTCTTCCAGCATAACAGTGGCGGCACGCCCTGGGACTGGCGCGGCTGCGGTGTCTGGTTCGGGTAGCAGACGAGGCGGTGGTGGTTGCGGCTGGCGACCGCGGCCCGCCAGATTGAAAGGGTCGGTGGCCAGGGCGCCGGTGGGGTGGTCTCCCGCAGCTGCGGAGGCGGGGGTCTTCTTGGTGACGGGACGGGGACGGGGACGCTCCGCCGGTGCAACAGCAGCAGCGGCGGCGGGCGCAGCAGCGTCGGGGGCGCGGTTTCGCTTCGGAGGAGTAATGATTTGCTCGTCTGCCTCCCTCCACTAAATTCAGACGTACTGGTGGTTTCCTGGGCTTGCGTTGAGCTGTGGTCGTGGCGAGCGGCGGTTGCAACGGCGCGCTCTTGTTCGATCTCGTCTGGCGTCTCTCAGGTGCTGACATTGGGGGGTTCGGGGGCGATTGGGGAGCTGGCTGGCTCGACCATGTACGACGGAGAGAAGGGGAGGTGGCAAAGTCGGCGTACAACTTTATTGAAATTTTTAGTGGGATATCGCACATGCCCCGGTAAGGTCAATGCGTACCATTGTTCACAACGCGCTCTGATTCGACCATCAGAACACCAGCCCTTCGTATTGCGGCTGGGCCACCCAGAAACTGAATCGGGTAAGATTCGCTTAGGCAGCCCAAAGCGTAATCCGCACTTGGAGACAATGTCAGTCCCCACTGGTATAAGTATGCGGTGGTGCTCACCTCTCCAAGAATGCTGTCCCCCGGTGTTCATCCCTGCGCGCCTTCCCCGTCCTTTCTGCCTGCCAAGCAGGACGCACCAGAGTCCGACCCTGGAACTGCCCACAAGGTCGCGCGCCTCTCGCGCATTCACCGTTTCTGTAAGCGCCATGTCACGTTAGTTGCGTTGCTCCCATTCCGAATCTTCCTCGCTCACTCGTGTTTAGATTTTAACTGCCTTGATTCCCACTCTGTTTTTTTTTTCGCCCACACCCTTCCTGTGCGTATTCCTCTGATTCTTTCACTCGTCGATGTTTGCTAACTACGTCCACACAGTATCTACTATTGTGCGCTGTCGCGCTCTTTCCTTGCTCGTCCCTACTACGCTCTGCTGGTTCTACTCTTGCGCTTTCTCAGTGCGTCCCTCTTCACTCATTACCACTTTGCGTGTTAACTAACTACATCTAGATGTACATCTCTCCGACCTCGCCCTCCCTTCCTACGCCGTCCCTACTACGCCCGCCCGACTTGAGCCTCGACCATGATGGTCAAGACCAAGAGGGGAAAGGTGGCTGTGCCCGATGCGAGCTTTGTTTGGGTTGACGGCTCTCGGCACAGTCTGCCGAGATCTGTCCCCGCCGAACCTCTGCCAAGAGCCGTCACCCCAAATAGACCTCGCATCAGGCACAGCCACCTTTCGCTTTTTCTTTCTAACTTCCACTATGTCTAGGTGAGCGGCGTCCCCTCCCTCTCGTAGTTAGTAGACACGTACATAGTAATAATAATATGAATGCGACACATTTGAGCGCTGCAATGACCGACCCCCGCGGTCGAATCTCACGAGCAAGAAGATGAAAAAATTAGAATAGAAAAAGCCTTTATATAACGCTGTCGGTGCGCCATGAACGATGCTGACGCGTTGCCGTCCAGGCGCCCCCGCAACCCATACATCGACGACCGCGCCGACGTCAAAGACGAATCCATGCAGGAAGACGGGCCCGAGGACGACAATGACAATATAGATGCCGAAGTACGGCGCGCCGACGCGGCGGCCTTTGCGATGCCCGCTATCCTGGCGGGACACGAGGAGCGGTTGCGCTCGGATGCGCCGTCTCGCGTTCCCTCGGAGCTGCTCTTGCCGCCCATTTCCGCGCTGCTCCAGCCCGCCCAGACCGCCCAGTCGCCGGCGCGCGCTCCCTCGTTTTTTGCGGGCCCTGCCTCCTTTGAACAAGCGGTATGCTACTTCCATCACGACAATATTCCATTCTAATTCGATTTGGCAGCGCGACCGTACCCCGTTATTCCTACCTGACTCCCGCGGCCCCACCCCGTTCACGTACCGTACCCCGACCCCCTTCTCTCGCGAACCCAGGGCGTTCCCCCAGGCGGCGCCTTACCAATCGAACCCCCTCTTCCTACCTGACTCCCGCGGCCCCACCCCGTTCACGTACCGTACCCCGACCCCTTTTACTCGCGAACCCACGGCGTTCCCCCAGGCCGCTCCCCGCCAATCTACCAGCGGGCCCCGCCAATCCACTGGTGCGCGGGCACCTTCTCGCTCTCCTTCTCGCTCCCCTTCCCCCCCTCGCAAGCGTAGGCGCCGAGATGGCGCCACCACCTTCTTTGACTTGGAGGCCTCGGATTCGGATTCGGACGACGACGAAGAGGATGATGTCCTTGTGATGACGCAGCAGGACCTTGGTCAGTAGTCTTCTTACAACTAGCTCACGAGCAGTCGGCTTACAACCCTAACACCCAGATTTCATCGACAACGCGCCATTGCCCCAGTCGGTGCAAACCGCTCGAGCGCCAGATACAGCGGCGCGACATTGTTGATAGCGAGGAGTTGGCCGAGCATTACGACCAGCAGGCCGCCAGCTACTTGCAGGACATGGAGGCGGAAGAGCAGCACCTCGTGCCATTATCAGACACCGCGCAGGACTTGGCGCGCGACCCAGAACTGCGACGTGCGATAGAGCAGGCCGTCCTCGAAACGATGCCCAAACCGGCGCCTACTTTGCCTCCGCACGAGAACGAGAGCGCCGCCCGCACGGCGTTCAGACTCAAACAACTGCTCCCCGCCGTGTCCAAAGACGCCGTCGAAATTGGGACTTGGATTCGCTTCCGAGAATCGAGGAAATCCAAACCGGTTCTCGCATTCACTGTTGCAAACAACCAGGTCTTACTCGAACGCGAAACGGTTCGCTTCCCCTGCCCCTTACTCAAAGCCAGGAATCCCTGTGTCTTCCCCACCATGGAGGAAGTCGCGCCATTTTTAGGTGCTTTCCATGAATTCCGGGAAGTCATGACAGCGGCCCGGTTCATCGGTCCTGCGTTTGCGCTGCAACCAGGAGACCGTGCAATCGTGTTACCCCCCGCTGGTACCCTCGCCGGAGCAGACGTCTGGATAACCCAGATCCAGGATTTTGTTCACGAGGGGTCCGACCGTTATACCCGGCTGAAAGGTGCGTCCATTGAGGGCAAGGGATGTTGTTCGGCTCGCTCACCTCAGTCCCCACTATCGCAGGGACGATGCTATCGTCTATTGCGGGGACGATGCCCTCGTGAAAGGCGGCGCACGCGGCGCCTGGCACCCGCTCAATCTCCTCAAACGACATGTCCTTTGTCCATCACCCACTCCCCGTATTTTGGACCGTGTCCGCGTCACCGGCGCACATCGAGGCATGGACGGTGGCGTCGCCTGGATTGTACAGATCCAGGACATTCCGGAAATACCTTCTGGTCAAATGATCACACTAAAGGGGGAGGACGACAAGATGTTCGAAATCGAACTCAGCAGACTCCACAGAGAGTTCCGCCTCGGGGACGAGGTCGTCGTGGCTCGTGGCGATTTGAAATCTCGGAAAGGTTTTGTAATCGTCATACACCCAGGCGCTGTCCTAGAAATATTCGACGTAAGTCTCATTTCATCCTATAACATTTCTTTAAAAAATAAAATGAAACTCCACAGGGTGCAACATGCGAGTCGTCGCTGATCGAGCCGAAAGAAAGTTCGGATTTTTTGGTGGCGCATACGGTGTGTATCCTCATGAATACTACAGGCTCGTTCCTAATCATTGGACAGTTCCGAGTTTGGGAGTCTGACGTAGATTTTTTACCTTTCGACGCGGACACAAACTCCAGTACAATGTTTGCGCTCAACACCGGCGCCGGCCAGTATACTGTTCGATCAGAGGTCTCGCACCCCAGCGTTCCCTTACCCGCCTTACCCGCTCCGAGCGTCCCTTTGACGAACGAGGAAGATGAGAATGCATATTTTGCAGAATACGACGCGCGGAACGCTGCGACTGCCACCATTGCGTCCTGGGACTTCAAGAAGCTTCACACGCTCGTGTCGAAGCTGAAGCAACTGGACCAGGAACGGACTGAGCTGACCGAGCGCGTCGCTCGGCGTTTTGAAGGCCTTGAGGTCCTGGTGGTCGGCGCCCAAGGAACCTACCGACGCATCGACGCCTACAAGGCGAGCGTCTTCAAGGGCAAACGGGGGACGGTCATCGCCGACTTTGACAGTAAGGAGCGCGCGGAGCGCCTCAAGCAACAGGATCTCAAGCTGCGCAAAAACATCCGGGGGGACACGCGGGGGATCATGGCGACAGTACGAGAAACTAGTGGTGCCCAGTTTCAGGTGGGGATCGAGAAGCTCGTTCATGCTGCATACGTTTTCTTCTTCTTGAGCGGGAGTGGGCTACTGACGCGCAGTTATCAGGACGCGCCTGCCGCTAGCCCAAGCCCGCTTCTTGCCCAACTGGTTGCTCAAGCGGACTCCGAAGACAGCCTCTCTCCGTGGCAATGGTTAGTCCCTGGTCCTTCGACGCGACCGGGTACCCCAGTGCCGCAACTGCAACCGGGCGCCAGTGACGAAGCTTTTGGGGGTTTGGGAGGAATTCTCGCGCACACACTAGTGGGCGAAGACACTGGTGCCTGGCTGTGCACCGCCGCTGTGGTCCACAAACGTGTGGACGTCTTGATAAAGGGGGTCGCGGGCTGGGCAGGCACGAAAGAAATGAGCAGCTCCGCCAAGTTGCAATGCGTAGAGGGCAAGCACGGCGTCGTCCTCCTCAGCGAACTATTCCCGGAGAGCCACCTCAAACGCACGAAGTTCAAGGTTGTACCGGGTGGGCGGTGACGGCGGGCTGCCGCAGCAGGTCCCTGGGCAGTTCCTCCTGCCTTGAGAATTGGCGAGGACGGTTGCTCAATTGTGGAAGTTGCGCAGCGCGTGCTGGTTCTTGGTGGGGACATTGAGAACGACAAGTCGAAGGTTGGCGAGTATGCGGAGACGCAGCCGCACATTCAGCACAGTCACCGCGACAAAGTCGTCGCGGTACGCTTTGAGCTGGGAAGCTCTGGCTTCTATCATGAACTCGCTCTCTGCCGCTCGACCAACAAGGCCATCGACTCGCCTGAACATTCCTTCCCCACAACTTCTTTCAATTGAGGTGACTTGTAATATAATCTGATATTAAGCTAATATACATATGTATTATAGACGGTGAATAATGTAACTACGCGAATTGGTGTAAATTGGTGTATTATAGACGGTCAATAATATAACTACATGCATTGCCTGGAATACTGAGATTTACTTGACTTTGACGCGTCGAGTTGCGGGCACGTGGTCGTGTGGATGCCGACCTGTGCCGAGAGATGCCACCTTAAGTGGGGCGCTGTTTGGCTCGGGCGCTTCTTTCGCTCTTTGTCTCTAACCACCACCTACCGTATGTAGTAACTCGTAGTATACCCGTTAGTAGTACCGTAGATAGTGTTGTATAGTACCGTAGATAATATTGCCCAACAAGGAATAAAAGAGAACAACGAGACAATAAGCAATAAGCGCTATGGCCGAATGAGCATCGCGTCGAAAGAACGCAACGCGTGTTCCGCGTGTTCCGCCGTAAGCAGCGCATCCGTCGTCCTATCGCATCAGCCCGCTCACCCTCTGCTCAGTCCCTCCACGATGGCAATACGCATCACCGCCAAAGAACACCGAGCCGCCGCCCAGCCGTTGTCCTACCTGGCCATTCCAGGTCCGAGCGTTCCTCATCACCGGGCCCACACCAGTCCCCACATCAGCACTCGGCCTGACGTGTACCTACCGAACGGCCGAACACTGGTCCAACCGCGTTTGCCACCCCTGTTGGATCGTCAATTCTTTAACGAAGACAACGCCCCGGAGGAGCAAGACCCGTACGACGACCGGGACATGATGCCGATGGACAGAACGCCCGCACCCGACAGCGCGCAGCACGCGCGAAAACGGTCCAATCAATGGCGACGCTGGCAACAGGAGGTCATCCCTCCCCTGATCCCGCATTTCGTCCGCGCACTCTATCTAACCAAGTCGCTGCGATACTGCGACACGCTGGTACTTCAGGCTCGTAGAGCCTGCACGGGGGACATCCCTTGCGCCTCGATAACGAAGCGCAAGATCGCGCTTGTACGATTCTCCAGTACGTTCTGACTTGTGCCTGGTGGAAATGCCGCTGAGGCTTTTGTAGGCGTAGAAAATATAGAGCTCGAGATATGTGAATGCACGCCGGCTGCCGTCCAGCTCATGAAGTACGGCGCCTTCCCCTGCGCGCCCTTCCACCCGTCCCTCGCGGTGGACTTGCGCGTACTCGAATTCACCATGAATCTCTTCGTTCAAATCGCCCCTAACAACACTGCATTATCCACAACGCTGGAGCGGTGCCTCGGCAGTATGGGTTTCCAGTTGGACCACCAGGTGCGTCTCATAGCCTCTGTAGTCGAAATATTAACCGACGGATCTGAGCAGAATTCTTTGCGTCGCCGGTTTGGTAACTGCCTACTGTGGTACATCCATCTGCGCAACCAAACGAAAGAACAGTACAGCACGAAGCTGGAGGAGGCGCGCGCCACGTATCTAGACGGGAACCCCGCAAGAGATTGCGCAAGAAGAGCCTGCCTCAGATGCAGAACCCAGCGACACAGATGACAGCTCCGTGCGCCGGGAATCGTCGCTTCCGCGCGCGTCAGTAACGCCACCCGGAAGTCCGACCACTCCCCGAAAACACATCTACCTCGCCTGCATCCCCACCGCGGGGGCGACGCCCGCGCCGCACACGCCGGGCCGATTGGTCGCATTCGTCCTCGTCCTCGGCCTCACCCACACCCAGGTCTGCGGGTCAATCGCCTGCTCCCCAACGACAAAAGCGGAGAAGATCACGCAGCTGGGAGGCGCCCCTGCCTTTTCCGGAGCCATCCCCGCGCACACGTCCCAGCGAGTACTTGCGGCGTCGCTGCCCGGCGTGTTTCGGCGGGGTGAAGCACCGACCCAGCCATGATGTGCGTGCCACTCGTCCCGGATTTGCCACCCATACTAACCGTTCGCAGCGCGGACGTCAACGTCTGCATTGACGCGTGCTTCACGCAGAAGAAGAGAAAGTCGCCGCGCGACCCTCCTCGTACGCATCCCAAAACGCACTTCGTTCCCGAGGAAGACGCTGCCCGGACCGAAGCCTACGTGGACGAGGTCTGGCAAGTGGAGGAGAAGCGGGCGAAACGCCAGAAGGCTATGGAGGATGCGTTGGAGGCAGAGGATGGGTATGAGCACCCTGAGTTGCTCCTTCCCCGCTCGGTTTCTGGACAGGTGCGAGGCATCATTCAAAGCAGCGGACGAGAAACGAGAGAAGGCGAGCACCGAGTTCTTCGAAGACACCGCCATCATGGGCTTGCTTTGTCGCCACGACCGAGTCCTTTGGCTGGTGAACATGCACTCGGCGGGGGGAGAAGAAGTTTTAACGTGGTGGTGCTTATGGAGACGCTCTTTCAACACCTCCCCCTCAACATCACCGTCGGCCTCCTGTACGACGTCGCATGCTCATTCGAGCGCACTTGCCGGAAGTGGGGCTTCCTGGGCCGCTTCATGGACCGTCTAGCATTCGCGGTGTCCGTCTTTCATGCTTTCGGGCATGAATGGGCCTGTCAGCTGCTGTATCACCCGCGCAAATGCAAGGGGTTTGGCTTCACGAACGGCGAGGGATGCGAGCGATTCTGGCACTCGATTGGCCACTTAATAGCCAACTTGCGGGATTTGCGGTGTATGTCGCGAGCTTATCCTACAAATTCACTATCTAACGATGGTTTCATAGTATTACAACAGGCTCTACACGCTGGACATGCAGATTGAGCACGCCGACGATGCCAGTCTGACGAACCTCGGTGAATGGATCCGGCGGCGTCATCTACACAGTATGAAGAAGCGCACCGAAGCTACAGCCGCCTTGGCCAGATGCGGCAAGCCCGTATCGTTACTGCGCGAGCAGTGGGCTCTTCAAGTTAAAACCCAGACGAAGCCGTTGCCCCGTACGCCAATCGCCCTGCTGGATTGGACAGGCTGACCGACTGAACTGCATGCTACAGGTCGCTCAAAGAACAAGGGCCAACAGGCAGTGAATGCGGTTATGCTTATGCGTACCGCATTAAAGGTTCGCAGAACCCGGGTAACCGAGATCCGAAACAGATTCTTGGACGCCGTGCAAGAAGAGGATCCCGAGGCGCCGGTTTATCAAGTGGAGTTGGCGGCGGCAGAGGTGGCGGTGGCAACAGCTGAAAGTCAACTGCGCAACAAGGAGGCCGCGCTGGGCGTCTCTCAACGCCAGGCGTTGCACACCCTGGCAACAAGCCAATATCTGCGTCTCAGAATGAATGCGCGCGCGCTGAAACGTCGACTGCGCGATCGCCTGCGGTCGAGGAAGTTTGAGCTAGACAAAGTGGAACGCTCGTTCCGGCGGCTGGTGAACGGTGAGCTAACTGTGCTTCAAATGAAGGACAACGACTGATATATTGAGGTAGATCAGAAGTTGTACTCGCACACAGAGTCGGCAGTCAAGCGTCGTGAGCCAACGATCAGTAAGGTTAACGCCGACTACAACAAGCTATGTGGAGAAATCGCCAAGCTCGTTCAAGAAGGCAAGGCACCGCGGGGTGCCGTCGCGCCCCAGCCGATCCCGGCCAAAGGAATATGGCAACTGGATGTCGATGACGGGATTTGGCAAGACGTCGGGCTGGACGACGACGACGCGGGTCGGCGACGGAACCACCGCCTTGGTTGTCGGACGAAAAGGTCCGATCCGGTATCAAGGCGATGCTGGAGCTCGATCGGTGCGACGAAGAGGACGGGCGATTGAAGAAGGAGAGGTGTTCTTTGCAGGAGTGGTTCGCGGAGGAGTGGGCCATAGTGAATATCGCGATGTTTTTTCGAAGAGAATGGGGGGGAAGGAGGGCGCTAACAACTCATTTACAGGTAAAAGCGAGGACAGATACCAGCTACAACTACTTCGCAACAAGCTGGTGTGTTTGTGTGCCACTTGGGACAAGTGTCTACCCGACCTAGGCGTAGACAAGGCCGCGTTGCCACCTTGGGGGCCGGCCGCGGCGGAGATATCTGCGTGCGTTGTGGATGCCCATGTTGCGGCCCGCGGCGAGGACAGACATTATGGTCGAAATGTGTCTGACGACGAGGAGGGGGAGGATAGCGGAGGGGAAGACGAGGATTTCGGGACGCTGGATGCGGTAGAGACGGCCGATATTTATCGAAACGCGGAGGAGAGATCGAGCTTATACTAGAATAAATTTGGTACCATCCTCGTTTGCCTTGGTATTTTTTTAAACAAGACAACGGCCGACGCGACGCGACGCGACGTATCACGTGTCCGCATGAGCATGCCGAGCCATGCCGACGGCTGTCACCTTAAGTAGCGCACTGTTTGGTTCCGGCGCCTATTCTGCTCTTGCTTCCGACCACCATCATGTATTTAATATACGTATTAGATAGAGTATTACCCAGCAGATACAATGTACATAAATATATAGAATAAAATGCAGAACAGGGTGCAGCATGCACGTCCAACGCGAGCAAGGCGCCCAGCATGAAGATTGAAGGAAAGCGAAGCGAAGCCACCGTCAAACAATAAGATATTTTTCACTTACCCGAACGGGTGGGCGATCGAGCAGGTCGTCCTCGTCGACAATGATGGTCGCTGTTGATGGCGCCCCATTCGGCGACAATGGGATCCTCGCGGTGGCCGATCGCGCGCTTTGGGTGGCATGCGCAGGGAGATTTAAAATGAAGGGCTGGGTGCGTGGATTTCCCTAACGCATTCCAAATCGCGCTTATCTGACCCAACATGCTCCAGACTATACTTGAACGATTTTTTGACCGTACCCCTCAACCTTTCCCCGTTCGCGGCGGCGGCGTTTACGTTACCCCCCGCCCTGAACCGCCTCGCGCCCGCCCCCGGACCCAGGCCGTCCTATCGCAATTTTTTCCCAGCTCCGCCATGTTCATCGGCAACTGGCGCGCGACCTCGCACCTCCAGCGCCGACTCCTCCACGCCTTGACCACCAGCCTCGCGGAGCGTCAACTCTTGAATCAGGACCATGCCTCGCATGTCCGGATGAACGAGTTGTTGGCCGACCGCCGTTTTCTCCCCCTGCCTCCTTCTCGCCCTGTTTGCCCTCCCGAGGCCGCCATATCTCTCCCGCTCCCACACCTGGCCCCTTCCACCCCGGAGGAGCACCAGGACAATGCTCGCGTCGCCGTGCATCAAGCCGCAGAGTTGGCGTCCATCTTTGACGCTTACTGGTGGGGCTGCGAGCAAGGTATGTGTATAAACTCGACTCCGATCGCTACTGCTGACTCTTGCCTTTCAGCAGCGCAGCTTCACGAGACCGCCTCGCAGGACTCCTCCGCCTTCGACTACGAAATGCAGGAACGCGCCCAAATCTACGCCGCCGGCTTGGGCCCCGTGGCGCGCGCCTACCGTGCGTCCTGGTTTTTTCTTCCACCCGTTGGCAGCTGCTGAGTCTATTTTGACAGTCGCCACTCGTTCCGTGATGTATGGGGTGGACATCCGGTACGGCAGTGTGTCTGGTGAGTGCTTTAAAAAAAAATCCGTTTTGACGCTCACTAACGGTCCACCCTGGCAGTTGTCGGACCTGGCGCTGTCGGCTTCTACGCGGCAGTCGCTGAAGACGTTGCCGCCGGGTTCAACCCAGTTGTGGGACCTGCGCGCCTACGCGGCAGCCGCTCAAGAGTTCACCGCCGCTGTTTGGGCTGAAGCAGGTGCCCGGTGGCTCAAGAGGCCCGGTCGAGCGGGTAGTATCTTGGTTGGACGAGATGCATGGTCCTGATGATGCGGAGGACGCTGACAACGACGACTAGTAGCTCAAATTCACTACATGTTTACTTACTCTTATGTTACTATGTCCTTTACTTTTACGCTGATATGTCTGTCTTGAAACAATTTGTTTTCTTTGATCCTTTCGTGATTTTGTACGATTTTTAAACTGGTTGCGATGCGTACTGATGGTCTTTGGATCGTTTAGCCAATCGAAAAGCTGTATGATGGCAACCGAAGCGCCATTGTTCCATTTCGAGTTGCGGATTGATAACCTTCCGCTTTGGGCGGCGGCCATGCTCGGATTAGGCAACCGGTGGCTTGATCGCAGTGGTCGATAACTTTCCGCTTTGGGCGGCGGCCATGCTCGGATTAGGCAACCGGTGGCTTGGTGGCTTGTGGCTTGGGATTCCTCTCGGTATAAAGGTGGGGTTTTTCTCTCTGAATCTACCATCCCCAACACCTCACTCATGATTCCTGCTAAAGCCCGCCGCTCCCTCAAGTGCCTTCCCCACCTCCTGCCCTCGCTGTTCGATCGCAAAGGTGATGCGTCGTGGCAATAGTCGCCATGCGCACTCAAGGCTCGCCCTGTGGTGCCCCGCGCGGCTGCTGCCGTCCTGCCGGTAATGCC